>JAXIVJ010004967.1:60000-77941 GCA_036785665.1 Chirona hameri
GCCTTTTATCGAAGTTGATAAGTGTCCAAAATGTAAATAACGATGTTTATCAACCATGTAATGTTGTTTGCCACTAAAAGCATACACCCGATAACTCTATCTATTCTACACCGTAAGCAATATTTTAACCAACATTTTGCTGGCTATGTTTCTATTCGCTGGAATTTACCCATGTCACCTGTGCCACACAGAACACCTTACGCCGGAACTACTTTCGGAGTTTGGTACAAGAGGATGCAAATAAAGGTGGGTATTTTTTTGGTATGGTAAAATCGGGCTTCACGTGGTAGAATTTCGGGCTAAATTTTCAGGGTGGTAATTTTTTTCCGCAAGAGAATCTGGTTATTTTTTATTCTTCGCCAGGTGGTTAATTTTGGTGCAAGAGGCCTCTGGTTAACGCAATCTAATCTCGAGTCACAGGAATTTTCGAGTTTTTTTTTCTTCATGGTGCATCGACAAACAAATAGCTGTCATCACTAAATGGCTGCCCCACACTGTGCCACACACTAAAACACCAGTCAAATAGTTGGTACACTATCTGAGAATACAGACAACGAAGATTAAACAACCACCACTGACTACAAGGAGACATTCCATCTACAGCATCGCACTCTGCCAAACCGGCCAGAGACAGGCCTCGATTTGGTCTGGACTCTGGCCCGTGTGCGGCAGCAGGATGTGTGTGTAACTGATCGCACTCACATTTTAAGACTGTCCGACTTCCAGCGGATCTGCTTGATGTTTTTGATCTCCTCCTCGCGTCGGTTGGTGGTGCCGGGTTTGCCGCCGGCCGGCAGCTTCCCGGCGCCGCCGATCAGGCCGCTGGTGGAGAGTTTCTTGAGCAGCTCGTTGATGTCCATCCCGCCGCCGCCGGCGCCAGGGCCACCCCTGTCAGACCACCACACAGACCAATCACAGAGTCAGCCACGCTACACAGGCAACAGGAGCGTGGTAACAGGAGCGTGGCAACAGGAGCGTGTCAACAGGAGCGTGGCAACAGGAGCGTGGCAACATGAGCGTGTCAACAGGAGCGTGGCAACATGAGCGTGTCAACAGGAGCGTGGCAACATGAGCGTGGCAACAGGAGCGTGTCAACAGGAGCGTGTCAACATGAGCGTGTCAACATGAGCGTGTCAACATGAGCGTGTCAACAGGAGCGTGGCAACATGAGCGTGTCAACAGGAGCGTGGCAAAATGAGCGTGTCAACAGGAGCGTGGCAAAATGAGCGTGTCAACAGGAGCGTGGCAACAGGAGCGTGTCAACATGAGCGTGTCAACAGGAGCGTGGCAAAATGAGCGTGTCAACAGGAGCGTGTCAACATGAGCGTGTCAACAGGAGCGTGGCAAAATGAGCGTGTCAACAGGAGCGTGGCACAATGAGCGTGGTAACAGGAGCGTGGCAACAGCAGCGTGGCAACAGCAGCGTGGCAACAGGAGCGGGGCACCAGGAGCGGGGCATTCCACGGAACATCGATCTTCAATATCAAAATGAACTATACATGGTGCACGAACACCGAACATCGATTTTAAAATCTCAAGATTGGATAAACCTTCACTGATAGTGTACGAACAAGTATCGAGTGAAAGAAGTGAATATACATCGAGCGAATATGTATCCATGTACTGATAAATAGTGTATCGAATAAAACTGACCGGGGTTCTCGGAGCGGTAGGACGGACCGGACGGCGGCTTCGACACCGTCATTGGCATCATGTTAGTGATGACGTCCAGCGAGGAGACCGCTGAAACACAGAGCCAGCGGACCGTCAGTACAAGACAGCGTACTCTGAAAACAGGCCCCTGTATTTACAAACCTAAATCAAATACCTACCTAACCTACTTCTATCTAACTATCAAACCTAAATAAAGACCTCGATTCATCTACAATAAAGTAAAGCAAGCAATCGCTTAACAATGCGCACTCGGCTCGGTTCTGCTGGCACATTGGTCCAACCCAGAGGTGACAGTATCCCACCGAGGGCAGCTGGCGCGCTGTCTGCCCATAATACTCACGGTTGCGCGCCCGGTCATCGGACGGATCGTCCCAGGTGGGCACGGGCGGAGCGCGGCCTCCTCTGCCGGCCGGGCCGCGCTGCTGTCCCGGCCCGTATCCCGGGCCGGGCCGACCGGGTCCGGCCGGGCCGCGGTAGCCCTCCTCCTCCTCCTCCTGGTCCCGTCGCCGGCCGGCCAGCGGCGGCGCCTGGAACTCGCGATCCTCCCACGGCTGCGGCCAGGGCGCCTTGTTGTTGGGAAACATGCCCTTCATCTCCATCCGTCCCGGCTTGACGCGCACCGGCACGCGCGTCAGCCGGATGTAGTGTTTCCGGCCGCCGACCACCACCGGCAGCGGCAGGCCGCCGAACTCAGTGCGCATCACGTGGCCATTCAGCTCCATTCTCAGGAACCCGTCCCGGAAGCGCAGCACGTGCGGCTTGCCGGCCACGTCGAAGCGCTGCGGCTTGCAGTCGAGGTAGATGGCCACCGTTTCGCCGCCGTCAATGACCATCTTGATCTTGCCGGCGCAGAAGTCGGTGCGGCGGCGGCCGATGGCGACCCCGGGCGCCGCTCCCTCGACGCTGAGCGCCCGCTGCCGGCCGTCCACTACCACCTGAACCGGGTCGCCGCCGAAAAACACCTGGTACCCGTGACCGTCGAGGAACACCTCCTTGGTGGGGTTTCCGAGGCGGATGCTGTGTCGCGCGCCGTCCACCACGATCTCCGAGTACTTGTCGTTGAAGCGGCACAGCACCTGCTGGCCGTCCAGCGTCACGGGCCGCGAGCCCGGCTTGAAGAACAGCATGCGCGGGTCGTCCCAGTCCAGCAGGCAGATGCAGTTCTCTCCGTACCAGCGGATCTCGCGCGGCTCCTCGTTGATGAAGGTGGAGGTGGAGTGGGCACGCTCGCGCTCCACCTGCGCCAGGTCGTCGGGGCTCGCCTCCGGCAGGTCCGGCTCGGAGGTCGGCTCGAACTGGCGGGCAGAGGTCACACGGTCAGCTACGCCAGGCGGGCTGACACAGAGGACACATTGACGCCAGTACTGTCAACCGTCATCTGAGCTACGTACAGACACCGCATGGCTATCGCTGAGACAGCATGGCAGTTGACGTGCTGTCTATTGGTATATTTCACGCCAGGACAATTGAACCAACGTCAGGATGAAAATTTGGGCTTAGAATGTAAATGTTTCAAATAAGAAGAGACCATTGTTCCTTCCACGTCATGGTGTCCTGTGCCAGCTGGGGCATTCCAGGACAGATCGACCAAACAAATCGCGAAATAAAACCCTACATCTCATATTTCGATAAAAACTGTCTTGGGGGTTATCTTGGGCTGCGTTATCTGGGCTGTGATTCGCGCTGTGAAATTTTCAGCTTCGTCCCTCGAATAGTTTTCGTATTACAGCTTCGGGTAACTTTGCAATGTTTTGCAAAACTCTCATTTTCAGCGGGCAATATCTACCATCTAAATCATGCGTCATACATACCTATATATCACAAAAATCACCATGAATCATATATTAATATATCATTTAGTGAAAATGCGAAAATTTTGAAATTTTGAACACGTGATATCAGGTAAAATCACGTAATTTTATTATGTGGACATTTCAAATTCGGATTTTTTCATGACAGAATCGACTTCGATACATAAGCCTTCGATGTTTAAAAAATGGAGAAAAAATGGAGGAAAAAAACGGAAATAGTTTTTTTTTTTCTCTAAATATTTTACATAGAGAGAAAAAATAATGGTCACCAGAACGTCTTAGGTAATAGCTTTGCACGTACTTGTGCCAGAGAGCTCAATTCAACGGCATATGCTCATCTTGTCGACCTGCTTCCAATGATATATAACATGAGCACTGTAGTCGCTCTGTGACCTCAAGGTCACGTGACCTGAGGTCATCCGGTGCAGTCCACGGATGACCTGATTAGATCGACCAAACCATAACACCCTACTTCTCATATTTCGATGAAACTACGTACTATATCATCAGAATTGCCATTGACCACAAATTAATGTAATATAATATTTATTTAAAAAAAATATAATATAAATTTGTGAAATTTAGACATGACCTAGTCAGATCACGTGATTTCGTAATGTTCTCAGTTAAAATTCGTGATTTTTTTTGGTGGAATAGCAAGGCGCAGGCCCTTCGAATCACGTGACAACCTATTCCACTCGTGATCAAGATCACGTGATGACAATTCAATATCTCGCCGATAGCGGCGTCTGTGGATCCTCAAGACATCACATTTTCTCATCCTTATTTGCAGACCGATAATGTCATACAAGTGGCTTAAGTGTCTTCTTGATATAAAAAATGCTCAAATTTGCCACACAATTAACAAAACAAAAAAATCATCTGTTGCATAATTCGCCAGTGCAGCGTCCGATCACTGCGTGGCCGTGCAGGGGGTTGGTACGACCCCCCCCCCCCCGCCCCCCCCCTAGCGTTTCGCCCCTAATTTAGCTAGAGCTTCTATTCAAAGACGAGCGTGTTGCTTGTGACGAGAGAAAGCCATTGACACCCGATTTTAAGGTCCTGGGTAATTAGGTAACCTCTGAGGTCATGCCAATGACCCAAAAATCAGCAAAATTGTAATTGCGTAGAAATTTAATTTAATCGAGCTAGAATCGTGAATGAGCATATAATTATGCTTAATGGGTGCTAAATTTGAATCAGCGTCACAAAATGTCATAGAAACTACAAATTCCAAAAAGGTCATGTCAGGTCATCTGCGGTCAGTGACCTCGGTTGGCCTGTGGACGCGCATGACCCCAGAGGAACATATAATTATGTAAAATGGATCCCAGATTTGAAATCAGCGTCACAAAATGTCCTATAAACTGCCAGAAGACAAAACATTCATCTGAGGTCATCGGAGGTCACAATCTCAGTGGAAACCACAACTGTCACCTGGAAACACCTGTGCATATGCTCCTGAACACTCGGAAACTGCACAAGTTACAAGGCGCGATACTACGGGACGCCAGTTGCGCCTGACATCACCTTGAAAAAGGTCATAGGTCATGGGTCATGGGAGTTAGAAGTTCGATTTTTTAGAGATTGTGTCAAATTGTTCACAAGTAAGGGTACTGACAATTTCATCGCAATCTGTTGATATTTACGCGGGTTATTCCCGAAAAACCGGGGGGGGGGTCTACCCCCCACCAGCACTGGCGAGGGTTAAGCCAGGAAATTTGGGAAATCAACCTCAGGTCACGTGACCTTGAGGTCATGGAGCGACCTTCAGGGGTCATGTTATGCATCATTGAATGCAGCTCGACGAGGCAAATGCAATGCTGTTAAGTTAGACTCTCTAGCACAATTACGTGGAAAGTTATTACCAAAGACGTGGTGGTGACCATTATTTTTCCAAATACAAGAATATAAATATTTTCTTTAGAGAAAAAATTATCTCCAATATTTTTACCATCGAAGGCAATGTGCATCAGTCGATTCTGGCGTGATTTTTTTTTTTAAATGGCCACATTATACAATCACGTGATCTGACCTGAGATCACATTAAAATTCCAACATTTTTTTTTAGAGGGAAAAAAATGTATCATATTAATATATGGTTTCTGACGATTCTGATGATAGTCTATATGACTCGCATGATTAAGATGCGAGATATTACCCTCTGCAAATTAGAGTTTTCATGATGGAAAACTCTGGTCGAACTCGTGGCCACCCTCTGAAGATTCAGCAGCCTCATGTTCGTACACAACTGAGACAGAACTCCTTTTGCATCATCCTTTTGCATCTCTATGGAACAGCCTACCAACTGATGTGGTCATGTCCCCAAATGTGAACACATGCAAGACGAGACTCGACAAGCACTGGGAAGAACGTCAGCACAGAACTAGGCCATCCAGATAGCACTATAGATAGCATAGTGTGTGCTATCTATATAGATAGCACATAGTAGTAACTGAGCGGGCTTCCTCAGTCCCTTGGGACCTTCAATGCCTGTACCCTAACCTTAAACCTTAACCTTTTGCATAACATTACAAAGTTGCCAGAGGCGGAAACTCGAAAACCATTCGACGGACGGCGTTAACAATTTCACAACGTGAATCTACGGCCCAGATAACCCCCGACACGTAGTTTTATAGAAATCTGAGATGGATAGGGTGTTATGGCTTGGTCGATCTGTCATGGAACGTCCCAGCTACTACACAATCATTACACAGTTCAGTTGTTCGGGGTTGTGGCGACCAGAATACCCGCACCCGAGCAGGCCAGGGGTCTGCCATTGATATGCCACCCAGTCTATCCCAATTGTGTCACATCATGCTCGTCAGCCTGTACACTAGTATACCAGTATACTTAAAGTCCGTCCAATCTCTCACCTCGTCGAAGCGGCCGTGTTCGGGCGGTCCGCGCGACAGCGGACGGCCGCCGCGACCCCGCGCCCGGCCACGGTACGGTGGCCGGTCCCCCTCGAACGGAGGCGGGCCTGGCCGGCCGCGAGGACCACCCGGCGGCCCCGGCGCCTGGCCCAGCCCCGGTCCTGGGCCCGGCCGACCGCCGCCCGGCGGCTGGACCGGCCCCGGTCCCGGCCCCGGCCGACCGCCGCCCGGCCCCGGTCCTGGTCCTGGTCCTGTCCCGGCCCCGGTCCTGGTCCTGGTCCCGGCCCCGGCCGACCGCCGCCCGGCGGCTGGACCGGCCCCGGCCCCGGTCCTGGTCCTGGTCCCGGCCCCGGCCCCGGCCGACCGCCGCCCGGCCCCGGTCCCGGCGACCGCCGCCCGGCCCGTATTGACTGTCATACGCACTGCAGGAGACACGCACACACACCGGTCAGTCAAAACACATGCGAACAACATAAATACGCGCCAGTGGACCGCACTCACCCCGCTCATAGCGACACTCACCGACGCTCATAGCGAGTGATCTCACAACGCGAAACACTGCTCCAGGCAGTTGAAAACGGGCATCTACAGCAGCCAACACAAGTACAATTTACGAAAACATGTCAATGTAATACACTTATAACAATATAACACCATCGACACGATGGGTTTGCACGAGTTTAATGAGATATTGCCACCTCGCGGGTCAATATGGAGTTTTTGGTGTGTATCGGTCGATTAAGCGAGTCCGATTTCACCTGCAAAATTTGGGTCCCGAAACTCCCGTTAGATAAAAAAAAAATTGCACCACTCATGCTTGGCACGCATTCCTAAAATTGGAGTCGCATCATCACTATTTATAATCACTTCTTTGCGGACTATTATTTTCTTTTGAATGTTGCAAACTCAACATCACCATTCAGTCAGTGAACTTGAAAATTAAAAAGCGTGTGCGAACCCTAGCCTCTTTCATAATAAAACAGCAATAATTGCCGTGGCTCGACTTTTGGACCGTAGGGGATTTGTGACCTATACCTTATAACACAGACAAACTTTTCAAGGTCAAGTCTCGGCGAATTCGGACGCTTCGGCTTTGGGCGGGCGCCAATTCCACAGCCAAACTAGATGAGAGCGGCCATCGTGAATCTAGTACTGAGCACAGCTGGGACCAACGTTTTGGAGTCGGAAATAAATACAAAATGCTTTGCCGATACACTAGCTTTAGGTGCTGCAGGAGCAAGTTTGAGCTTGAGCATACATGATTATTGATCCCCCACCATTCATTTAAGTTGCTTTTTAGAAAACCTCCGGAGGGTGGCAATATCCCTTTAACCCGCACCGTGCCGGCGGGGTTACAAGGTTTTTCGAGGATAGTGGAAAAACTGCGGCGGGCGCACCGGCATTTTTGGCACAGGTGTTCGGGGATCAATTACCCACATTGTGAGAAATTCTTGACATCGGGTCATCTCAGGTCAGGTCACCAGGCTATATCACGTGACGCCACCTCCAAAAAAGTTTGCGGTCGTACCACAGCCACAGTTTTTGGCCGATCGGTTTCAAACTTACAGGATTTCATAAGGTAGGTACATACAATTCTTATATCTCGGATTTTTTATATCCGTGACCTAAGGTCGGGTCAATTTCGTGGTCTCCCCATGTACATAGTCAGTGGGGAAATATTAAAATGTTTCATACCCATGGTGCAATTTTGTTCGTGACCCCTACAGGGTCAGCCAAGGTCACCAACACTTTTTTGGTCAATACCTCTCGACATAATGCAGATGGAGAAGTGAAACCGATACCAAGGTGTTTGTCTCGTCGAAACACGTCTCCCCAATATGCAACATGACCTACTTGGGTCACCACTTGACCTTGACCTGAGGTCAAATTTCTAAGTTGACCTAACCTGGACAATAGGACAATAGGACAACATGAATATGATTCTAAGCGCCTTGCCGAGACAAACGCGATGGCGTCATAATTATTGCCTTACTTAAGTAAACATTTATGTGCGAAAAACAGTTTTGCCCCAAAAATATCATTTTTGACCTTTGATGACACCTGGAGCCTAAACTATTGACCTGGGCTAAAATTTGAGGACACCAATGGCGATTGCAATTTTGAAGAGCTTTCGATTGTTTTGTTTTTCGTTTGTTCCTAGCTATCATAGTTCCGAGATATTAGAGGGTTTCTGGAGCGAAGTGCACAAACTGGAGAATCTGACCTTTGATGACCTCTTGTGACTTCAATATTGACCTGAGCCTAAACATTACTCAATAGTTTCGAAATGATTTTTGACGAGCTATCGAACGTTTAAAAAAAAATCTGCCCCCCCCCCCCGACACGACGAAGGTGGCGCCGACCACCGGCACAGCGCGGCTTAAACCGTTAGCTATGATAATATGTCTTTCCGTCGAGTTGGGGTCAAGGCAGCTGTGCTTTCAGTGTCCCCCTGTGCCCACGTAACTGGGGGTTCAGCCGACACCCTCTTACTCCATCGCCACTGACCTGGGGACACCCTCCTCTCCACACTGACCTGGGGACACCCTCCTCTCCACACTGACTGACCTGGGGACACCCTCCTCTCCACACTGACCTGGGGACACCCTCCTCTCCACACTGACCTGGGGACACCCTCCTCTCCACACTGACCTGGGACACCCTCCTCTCCACACTGACCTGGGGACACCCTCCTCTCCACACTGACTGACCTGGGGACACCCTCCTCTCCACACTGACCTGGGACACCCTCCTCTCCACACTGACCTGGGGACACCCTCCTCTCCACACTGACCTGGGGACACCCTCCTCTCCACACTGACCTGGGGACACCCTCCTCTCCACACTGACCTGGGACACCCTCCTCTCCACACTGACCTGGGGACACCCTCCTCTCCACACTGACTGACCTGGGGATACCCTCCTCTCCACACTGACTGACCTGGGGACACCCTCCTCTCCACACTGACTGACCTGGGGACACCCTCCTCTCCACACTGACCTGGGGACACCCTCCTCTCCACACTGACCTGGGGACACCCTCCTCTCCACACTGACCTGGGGACACCCTCCTCTCCACACTGACCTGGGGATACCCTCCTCTCCACACTGACCTGGGGACACCCTCCTCTCCACACTGACCTGGGGATACCCTCCTCTCCACACTGACTGACCTGGGGACACCCTCCTCTCCACACTGACTGACCTGGGGACACCCTCCTCTCCACACTGACTTGGGGACACCCTCCTCTCCACACTGACCTGGGGACACCCTCCTCTCCACACTGACTGACCTGGGGATACCCTCCTCTCGACACTGACTGACCTGGGGACACCCTCCTCTCCACACTGACTGACCTGGGACACCCTCCTCGTCCACACTGACCTGGGGTGCAGCCCGTTTTCCTGGTCGTGGTACTCGTCTGGGGGGCCGGTGTAGCCGCCCGGCGGGTGACGGGCCGCCATCGGGTGCGGCAGCGGCAGGAGACCGCGCGGCGGCTCCACGGGCCGCCGCCAGACGCCCCCGCCGCCCCCGCCGCCCCCCGCCGCGGCCACCGGGCGTCATGTCGTCCCAGACCCGAATCGGCATGTCGCCTCCGCCAGGATCGCCTGCACACGGCAAACGTGGTCAGATAGGCCAGCAGTCCAGAACTGCGCACGCCCAAGGCGTTTCAAAACAGCAGTTTGCTCGGCAGAAAGTGATGAGACAAAAGCCAGGACAAAACTAAGTTCCCCTTACAGTACGAAGGTAGATTAATTGCGTTTGATGCCGTCTACATTTCAAGTAAGAATTATCACAGCACACGTCAGCTGGTGCATTGCCCACTAAACATTTCGAAGTTTGCCCCTCCGACTCTTTTAAATATCGAGGCACATGGTTCACACTAATATGCATTGGAAAGCACCGGAGCCCCCGCCGCCCGACCGGCCGCGGTGGCGCTCTCTGTCATCAGTGGAGGAGGGAGGGCAGGGGAGGAGGGCAGGGGAGGAGGGCAGGGGAGGAGGGCAGGGGAGGAGGGCAGGGGAGGAGGGCAGGGGAGGAGGGCAGGGAGGAGGGCAGGGGAGGAGGGCAGGGGAGGAGGGCAGGGGAGGAGGGCAGGGGAGGAGGGCAGGGGAGGAGGGCAGGGGAGGAGGGCAGGGGTTGGAGGGCAGGGGAGGAGGGCAGAGGAGGAGGGCAGATGGGAGGGAGGGGCAGGGGGGGGGAGGAGAGGGCAGGGGAGGAGGGCAGGGGAGGAGGGCAGGGGAGGAGGGCAGGGGAGGGCAGGGCGGAGGGCAGGGAGGGCAGGGGAGGCAGGGAGGAGGCAGGAGGAGGCAGGAGGAGAGCAGGGAGAGGAGAGCAGGGGAGAGTAGAGCAGGGGAGAGGAGAGCAGGGGAGAGGAGAGCAGGGGAGAGGAGAGCAGGGGAGAGGAGAGCAGGGGAGAGGAGAGCAGGGGAGGAGGAGGAGGGGAGGAGGTCAGGGGAGGAGGGCAGTGGAGGAGGAGGGCAGGGGAGGAGGAGGGCAGGGGGAGGAGGGTAGTGGAGGAGGGCAGGGGAGGAGGGCAGGGGAGGAGGGCAGGGGAGGAGGGCAGAGGAGGAGGGCAGGGGAGGAGGGCAGGGGAGGAGAGAGAGAGAGAGATACATTTTTATTTCATTTTCGCTTTACACATCGGACGTACATGTTTGCGATTGGGCGCACAAGCGCTCACAGGCACTTAAATCAGACGCCACTCGCTACCGACAAGTGCATAAGTCCGCACTCTATTCTCAGGTCACTCATGTGGTCTATTACAATAAGCTCACACTCTACTCTACAATATGTCAAGTACAAACTAACTCGCTAGCTCACACTTCCTAATCAAAATTAAACTCCTACTCACTATGCATTCGCTCTGATCGGCACACACTACTAAATACATCGGAAGAAAGGTCACAGGGGAGGAGGGCAGTGGAGGAGGGCAGGGGAGGAAGAGGACAGTGGAGGAAGAGGACAGTGGAGGAAGAGGGCAGTGGAGGAAGAGGGCAGTGGAGGAGGGCAGGGGAGGAGGCCAGGGGGAGGAGGCCAGGGGGAGGAGGCCAGGGGGAGGAGGGCAGTGGAGGAGGGCAGTGGAGGAGGGCAGTGGAGGAGGGCAGGGGAGGAGGGCAGTGGAGGAGGAGGGCAGTGGAGGAGGAGGGCAGAGGAGGAGGAGGGCAGGGGAGGAGGGCAGAGGAGGAGGGCAGGGGGGAGGAGGGCAGGGGAGGAGGGCAGGGGAGGAGGGCAGGGGAGGAGGGCAGGGGGAGGAGGGCAGAGAAGGAGGAGGGCAGAGGAGGAGGAGGAGGGCAGGGGAGGAGGGCAGGGAGGAGGGCAGGGGAGGAGGGCAGGGGAGGAGGGCAGGGGAGGAGGGCAGGGGAGGAGGGCAGGGGAGCAGGGCAGGGGAGGAGGGCAAGGGGAGGAGGGCAGGGGAGGAGGGCAGGGGAGGAGGGCAGGGGAGGAGGGCAGGGAGGAGGGCAGGGGAGGAGGGCAGGGGAGGTCAGGGGAGGAGGGCAGGGGAGGAGGGCAGGGGAGGAGGGCAGGGGAGGTCAGGGGAGGAGGGGCAGGGGAGGAGGAGAGCAGGGAGGAGGAGAGCAGGGGAGAGGAGAGCAGGGGAGGAGGGCAGGGGAGGTCAGGGGAGGAGGGCAGGGAGGTCAGGGGAGGAGGGCAGAGGAGGAGGGCAGAGGAGGAAGGCAGGGGAGGAGGGCAGGGGAGGAGGGCAGAGGAGGAGGGCAGGGGAGGAGGGCAGGGGAGGAGGGCAGGGGAGGAGGGCAGGGGAGGAGGGCAGGGAGGAGGGCAGGGGAGGAGGGCAGGGGAGGAGGGCAGGGGAGGAGGGCAGGGGAGGAGGGCAGGGGAGGAGGGCAGGGGAGGAGGGCAGGGGAGGAGGGCAGGGGAGGAGGGCAGGGGAGGAGGGCAGGGGAGGAGGGCAGGGGAGGAGGGCAGGGGAGGAGGGCAGGGGAGGAGGGCAGGGGAGGAGGGCAGGGGAGGAGGGCAGGGGAGGAGGGCAGGGGAGGAGGGCAGGGAGGAGGGCAGGGGAGGAGGGCATGGGAGGAGGGCAGGGGAGGAGGGCAGGGGAGGAGGGCAGGGGAGGAGGGCAGGGGAGGAGGGCAGGGGAGAGGGCAGGGGAGGAGGGCAGGGGAGGAGGGCAGGGGAGGAGGGCAGGGGAGGAGGGCAGGGGAGGAGGGCAGGGGAGGAGGGCAGGGGAGGAGGGCAGGGGAGGAGGGCAGGGGAGGAGGGCAGGGGAGGAGGGCAGGGGAGGAGGGCAGGGGAGGAGGGCAGGGGAGGAGGGCAGGGGAGGAGGGCAGGGGAGGAGGGCAGGGGAGGAGGGCAGGGAGGAGGGCAGGGGAGGAGGGCAGGGGAGGAGGGCAGGGAGGAGGGCAGGGGAGGAGGGCAGGGGAGGTCAGGGGAGAGGAGGGCAGTGGAGGAGGGCAGAGGAGGAGGAGGGCAGGGGAGGAGGGCAGAGGAGGAGGGCAGAGGAGGAGGGCAGGGGAGGAGGGCAGGGGAGGTCAGGGGAGGAGGGCAGGGGAGGAGGGCAGGGGAGGAGGGCAGGGGAGGAGGGCAGGGGAGGAGGGCAGGGGAGGAGGGCAGGGAGGAGGGCAGGGGAGGAGGGCAGGGGAGGAGGGCAGGGGAGGAGGGCAGGGGAGGAGGGCAGGGGAGGAGGGCAGGGGAGGAGGGCAGGGGAGGAGGGCAGGGGAGGAGGGCAGGGGAGGAGGGCAGTGGAGGAGGAGAGCAGGGGAGGAGGAGAGCAGGGAGGAGGAGGAGGGGAGGAGGGCAGGGGAGGAGGGCAGGGGAGGAGGGCAGGGGAGGAGGCAGGGGAGGAGGGCAGAGGAGGAGGGCAGAGGAGGAGGGCAGGGGAGGAGGGCAGGGAGGAGGGCAGAGGAGGAGGGCAGGGGAGGAGGGTAGGGGAGGAGGACAGGGGAGGTCAGGGGAGGAGGGCAGGGGAGGAGGGCAGGGGAGGAGGGCAGGGGAGGAGGGCAGTGGAGGAGGAGAGCAGGGGAGAGGAGAGCAGGGGAGAGGAGAGCAGGGAGAGGAGAGCAGGGGAGAGGAGAAGGGGAAGAGGAGAGCAGGGGAGAGGAGAGCAGGGGAGAGGAGAGCAGGGGAGAGGAGAGCAGGGGAGGAGGAGGAGGGGAGGAGGTCAGGGAGGAGGGTAGTGGAGGAGGAGGAGGGTAGTGGAGGAGGATAGTGGAGGAGGGTAGTGGAGGAGGAGGTAGTGGAGGAGGGTAGTGGAGGAGGGTAGTGGAGGAGGGTAGTGGAGGAGGGTAGTGGAGGAGGGTAGTGGAGGAGGGTAGTGGAGGAGGGTAGTGGAGGAGGGTAGTGGAGGAGGGTAGTGGAGGAGGGTAGTGGAGGAGGGTAGTGGAGGAGGGTAGTGGAGGAGGGTAGTGGAGGAGGGTAGTGGAGGAGGGTAGTGGAGGAGGGTAGTGGAGGAGGGCAGGGGAGGAGGGCAGGGGAGGAGGGCAGAGGAGGAGGGCAGGGGAAGAGGGCAGGGGAAGAGGGCAGGGGAGGAGGGCAGGGGAGGAGGGCAGGGGAGGAGGGCAGGGGAGGAGGGCAGGGGAGGAGGGCAGGGGAGGAGGGCAGAGGAGGAGGGCAGGGGAGGAGGGCAGGGGAGGAGGGCAGGGGAGGAGGGCAGTGGAGGAGGGCAGGGGAGGAGGGCAGGGGAGGAGGGCAGAGGAGGAGGGCAGGGAGGAGGGCAGTGGAGGAGGGCAGTGGAGGAAGAGGACAGTGGAGGAAGAGGGCAGTGGAGGAGGGCAGGGGGAGGAGGCCAGGGGAGGAGGCCAGGGGAGGAGGGCAGTGGAGGAGGGCAGGGGAGGAGGGCAGTGGAGGAGGAGGGCAGAGGAGGAGGGCAGGGGAGGAGGGCAGGGGAGGAGGGCAGAGGAGGAGGGCAGAGGAGGAGGGCAGAGGAGGAGGGCAGGGGAGGAGGGCAGGGGAGGAGGGCAGAGGAGGGCAGAGGAGGAGGGCATGGGAGGAGGGCATGGGAGGAGGGCATGGGAGGAGGGCATGGGAGGAGGGCAGGGGAGGAGGGCAGGGGAGGAGGGCAGGGGAGGTCAGGGAGGAGGAGGGCAGGGGAGGAGGGCAGGGGAGGAGGGCAGGGGAGGAGGAGGGCAGGGGAGGAGGGCAGTGGAGGAGAGCAGGGGAGAGGAGAGCAGGGGAGGAGGAGGAGGGGAGGAGGAGGAGGGGAGGAGGAGGAGGGGAGGAGGAGGAGGGGAGGAGGAGGAGGGGAGGAGGTCAGGGGAGGAGGGCAGTGGAGGAGGAGGGCAGGGAGGAGGAGGGCAGGGAGGAGGAGGGCAGGGGGAGGAGGGCAGGGGGAGGAGGGTAGTGGAGGAGGGCAGTGGAGGAGGGCAGTGGAGGAGGGCAGAGGAGGAGGGCAGAGGATGGAGGGCAGGGAGGAGGGCAGGGGAGGAGGGCAGTGGAGGAGGGCAGGGGAGGAGGGGCAGTGGAGGAGGGCAGAGGAGGAGGGCAGGGGAGGAGGGCAGTGGAGGAGGGCAGTGGAGGAGGGCAGTGGTGGAGGAGGGCAGGGGAGGAAGAGGACAGTGGAGGAAGAGGGCAGTGGAGGAGGGCAGGGGAGGAGGCCAGGGGAGGAGGGCAGTGGAGGAGGGCAGTGGAGGAGGGCAGGGGAGGAAGAGGACAGTGGAGGAAGAGGGCAGTGGAGGAGGGCAGGGGGAGGAGGCCAGGGGAGGAGGGCAGTGGAGGAGGGCAGTGGAGGAGGGCAGTGGAGGAGGGCAGGGGAGGAGGGCAGTGGAGGAGGAGGGCAGTGGAGGAGGAGGGCAGAGGAGGAGGAGGGCAGGGGAGGAGGGCAGAGGAGGAGGGCAGAGGAGGAGGGCAGAGGAGGAGGGCAGGGAGGAGGGCAGAGGAGGAGGAGGGCAGGGGAGGAGGGTAGAGGAGGAGGGCAGGGGAGGAGGGCAGGGGAGGTCAGGGGAGGAGGGCAGGGGAGGAGGGCAGGGGAGGAGGGCAGGGGAGGAGGGCAGGGGAGGAGGGCAGGGGAGGAGGGCAGGGGAGGAGGGCAGGGGAGGAGGGCAGGGGAGGAGGGCAGAGGAGGAGGAGGGCAGGGGAGGAGGGCAGGGGAGGAGGGCAGGGGAGGAGGGCAGGGGAGGGCAGGGGAGGAGGGCAGGGGAGGAGGGCAGGGAGGAGGCAGTGGAGGAGGAGAGCAGGGGAGAGGAGAGCAGGGGAGAGGAGAGCAGGGGAGGAGGATGAGGGGAGGAGGGCAGGGGAAGAGGGCAGGGAGCAGGGCAGGGGAGGAGGGCAGGGGAGCAGGCAGGGGAGGAGGGCAGGGGAGGAGGGCAGGGGAGGAGGGCAGGGGAGGAGGGCAGGGAGGAGGGCAGGGGAGGAGGGCAGGGGAGGAGGGCAGGGGAGGAGGGCAGGGGAGGAGGGCAGGGGAGGAGGGCAGGGGAGGAGGGCAGGGGAGGAGGGCAGGGGAGGAGGGCAGGGGAGGAGGGCAGGGAGGAGGGCAGGGGAGGAAGAGGACAGTGGAGGAAGAGGGCAGTGGAGGAGGGCAGGGGGAGGAGGCCAGGGGAGGAGGGCAGTGGAGGAGGGCAGTGGAGGAGGGCAGGGGAGGAGGGCAGGGGAGGATGAGGGCAGGGGAGGAGGGCAGGGGAGGATGAGGGCAGGGGAGAAGGGCAGGGGAGAAGGGCAGTGGAAGAGGGCAGGGGAGGAGGGCAGTGGAGGAGGGCAGGGGAGGAAGAGGACAGTGGAGGAAGAGGGCAGTGGAGGAGGGCAGGGAGAGGAGGCCAGGGGGAGGAGGCCAGGGGAGGAGGCCAGGGGAGGAGGGCAGTGGAGGAGGGCAGTGGAGGAGGGCAGTGGAGGAGGGCAGGGGAGGAGGGCAGGGGAGGATGAGGGCAGGGGAGGAGGGCAGGGGAGGATGAGGGCAGGGGAGGATGGCAGAGGAGGAGGGCAGTGGAGGAGGGCAGTGGAGGAGGGCAGTGGAGGAGGGCAGTGGAAGAGGGCAGTGGAGGAGGGCAGAGGAGGAGGGCAGTGGAGGATGAGGGCAGTGGAGGATGAGGGCAGTGGAGGATGAGGGCAGTGGAGGATGAGGGCAGTGGAGGATGAGGGCAGTGGAGGAGGGCAGTGGAGGAGGGCAGTGGAGGAGGGCAGTGGAAGAGGGCAGTGGAGGAGGGCAGGGGAGGATGAGGGCAGTGGAGGAGGGCAGTGGAGGAGGGCAGTGGAGGAGGGCAGTGGAGGAGGGCAGTGGAGGAGGGCAGTGGAGGAGGGCAGTGGAGGAGGGCAGTGGAGGAGGGCAGTGGAGGAGGGCAGTGGAGGAGGGCAGGGGAGGATGAGGGCAGGGGAGGATGAGGGCAGGGGAGGATGAGGGCAGGGGAGGATGAGGGCAGGGGAGGATGAGGGCAGGGGAGGATGAGGGCAGGGGAGGATGAGGGCAGGGGAGGATGAGGGCAGGGGAGGATGAGGGCAGGGGAGGATGAGGGCAGGGGAGGATGAGGGCAGGGGAGGATGAGGGCAGGGGAGGGATGAGGGCAGGGGAGGATGAGGGCAGGGGAGGATGAGGGCAGGGGAGGATGAGGGCAGTGGAGGCCAGGGATGGTCCACGGAGCCTTCTGGCGCCACTGACCGCGGTGTCGCTCCCGGTCGTCGGTGTCCGGCGTCGGCGGGCCCGGTGCGCGCCGTTCGTCGGCGTCGGCGGCGCTGCTGACCGACGACACGCTGTCGTGGCGGCTGCTGCTGCGCTCCGACATGCTCTGACGGCGCTCCAGCGTGCGCCGCTCCTGGATCCTTTGACGCTCGTCTACCTGGATCACCTGCAGCGGGGGTACAGAGTTGTGTCAGGACCGTCATCAGCCCGTCACAGGGCCGTCCAGCCATTGCCACAGCCAGCCGGACTACCGGACCCCAGCTATGCGTCACGTCGTCCACTGTCGACCGTCGCCCACTGTCGACCGTCGCCCAGTCGGCTATAGTCAGTTTGCCTGTACCCCGCACGCACCTGCTGCAGGGCCACTGTCGACCGTCGCCAGTCGGCTATAGTCAGTTTGCCTGTACCCCGCACGCACCTGCTGCAGGATGTTGTTGTACTGCACGAACGAGATGTTCTCCGTTTTGAGCTGTTCCTCTGCCTGACACAGGGATCATCTGGATGTTCTTCTGTGTGGCCTCCTGGGACTCCTCGAGTGCGCGCAGCTCGCCGTCCAGGTCCAGGTGTCGGGCGGCGGGCGGGTGCGGTGCGGGCCGGGCGGCGGGCGGGTGCGGCGGGGCGGGCAGCAGACCAGGCCGGCCGGCCGGGCCGCGGCCCGCACCCGGCACACGCAGGTCCACATCAGTGCCTGTACAGCAGGCCAGAGGCACTGTCAGACCGGCCGCCGCCCCGACACACAAACACACACACACACACATCACAGGCATCACACGGGACAGTCACCATGTGCACGACACGCACAAATGCGCATTGGTCTGGTATTCAATCGATTAAAAAAGCCAAACGGCGACAATCAGCTCTGCATATCAATAATGTCTATATTAACATATTTTTGGATACGATATTTTCAAAAAATAACAAGAACAACAAAAGCGTGTGCAGATGAAGCTTTATCAGATATACCGGATGGAAATGACAAATGTACCACATTTTAAACTTGAATAAGTCCAAAAAT
>JAXIVJ010004968.1:0-77925 GCA_036785665.1 Chirona hameri
TGTCCAGCGTGTGCTGTGCACTGTGCAGGCGCTGTCCAGTCTGTCCAGCGTGTGCTGTGCACTGTGCAGCCTGTCCAGTCTGTCCAGCGTGTGCTGTGCACTGTGCAGCCTGTCCAGTCTGTCCAGCGTGTGCTGTGCACTGTGCAGCCTGTCCAGTCTGTCCAGCGTGTTCTGTGCACTGTGCAACCTGCCCAGTCTATCCAGCGGTGTGCTGTGCACTGCGCAGCCTGTCCAGTCTGTCCAGCTGTTGTGCTGTGCACTGTGCAGCCTGTCCAGTCTGTCCAGCGTGTGCTGTGCACTGTGCAGCCTGTCCAGTCTGTCCAGCGTGTGCTGTGCAACTGTGCAGCCTGTCCAGTCTGTCCAGCGTGTGTGCTGTGCACTGTGAAGCCTGTCCAGTCTGTCCAGCGTGTGCTGTGCACTGTGCAGCCTGTCCAGTCTGTCCAGCGTGTGCTGTGCACTGTGCAGCCTGTCCAGTCTGTCCAGCGTGTGCTGTGCACTGTGCAGCCTGTCCAGTCTGTCCAGCGTGTGCTGTGCACTGTGCAGCCTGTCCAGTCTGTCCAGCGTGTGCTGTGCACTGTGCAGCCTGTCCAGTCTGTCCAGCGTGTGCTGTGCACTGTGCAGCCTGTCCAGTCTGTCCAGCGTGTGCTGTGCACTGTGCAGGCCTGTCCCAGTCTGTCCAGCGTGTGCTGTGCACTGTGCAGCCTGTCCAGTCTGTCCAGCGTGTGCTGTGCACTGTGCAGCCTGTCCAGTCTGTCCCAGCGTGTGCTGTGCACTGTGCAGCCTGTCCAGTCTGCCCAGCGTGTGCTGTGCACTGTGCAGCCTGTCCAGTCTGTCCAGCGTGTGCTGTGCACTGTGCAGCCTGTCCAGTCTGTCCAGCGTGTGGCTGTGCACTGTGCAGCCTGTCCAGTCTGTCCAGCGTGTGGCTGTGCAGCCTGTCCAGCCCGGCCGTCCAGTCCTCCCCCGATCCTGCACAGTCATCCCTCTCCTCTGCTCCTCAGCTGGGAGTCCCGCACGTCTTGCATCCTCCCTGCTTTGTCCCCGTGACGGCGGGGTGGGCGGCCGGACCGCGGCGGCGGGAGGGGGAGGGGAGGGGAGGTGTGCACTTTGCAGGTCGCCGGCCGGTGTGTAGCGGGGATGTGGGCAGGGTGCACGGCGCACCTGACAGATGGTGCCCCGCTCTCAGGAGGGAATTAGCGACGGGGGATTACGCTGATATGGAGCGGGACACACCCGGACGGCCGCGTCCGATCGGGCGGTGTGACAGTTATGGGTCTGTGGGTGATAACGAGGTAAGGCTGACGGACAGAGAGTGCAGCGAGAGAGCCAGTCTGGGATGGCGAGACAGATCTGAGACTGGTTTATTATATATATATTAGCACAATCGAAACAAGTATGAACTGGGAATTGGCTATACTGAAATAACAGATAAAAATAATAGTTTACCGACAGCCTGCTATTAACCCGCGAGTCACTGGGGGGAGGGGGGCTTCTTTAGCCCCCCCCCCCCTTGGAATGTAAGGAATATCTCAACCACTAATACAGATATCGACGCCAAACTTTAAGTACCTCTCTGGACATAATTTCTACACCTTGTGTGCAAAAATGAAGCAATTTCGTCGGACATTTTGTGAGATATAGTGAATTTAGTGACGTCACTAAACACGATTTTGACACAAAAATCAGCTAAACTTTTCCACGCCGTACAAATGCCACATTTAAAGCAAAATGCTATCAAAAAACGATTATAGGTAGACAATGGCAAGGGCTACAAACCAGCTATCTAAAAATTTCGAACATTTTGGTTTTTGACCCCAAAAATTTCACACACAAAATGTAAATGCCCACAAAATCAAATTTTTCAAAGATTATAAACAAAAAACTGAATATATGTCAGATAACGACATTTGGGCAACTACTATGCCAAATTTCAAAACGATATCATCTTTTTTGACTGACATGGCATATAAGGTATGGGTAAATCATGACGTCATATTTTGAAATTGCGTTTTTGGGCTTTTATTGACCAGATACCGACAAATAAATGTCAGCACTGTATTTTTTTTAGATACAACTGATATAGAAACATGCTTTTTCATTTAGATTTACCAATTTCAAATTTTGACCTTCAGTGACCTGAACTTGACCTGAACTTGACACTAACTTTACGTAAATGAAGTCAGGTGGTAAAATGACTATCACTATCGAATTATATGCGTAAAAGCATCCATAAAACATGTGCTGAATGACTTTCGTAGATATTTTGTGTGTAGTGACCTTTTGTGACCTGACCTTGACCTTGATCTTTTCCAACAATCTCACTTTAGCTCATGTGGGATATGTATCATACCTTTGACAGCACTTTAGGTGATCATAGGCGCAATCGAAGGTCATGGATGGCAAGTATTGTCCATAAACTCAGATACCTCAATTTTGACGTCTGACTTGACCGTGACCTGACATGTGACCTTAATTCGAAATTCGTAAGTGTGTGTTAGGTTTATTTCATTGAGCGCTTTCGAATGCCGCCTTGCGCGTCCCGCTGTTATCATTGGTTCTGAAGATACCAGGGGGCTACCCTCACCCCCCCCCCCCCCCCCCCCGCCCCTCCACCCCCCCCCCCCCCCCCCTCCCAAGTGAGTCGTGTTACAGAATATACCCCAGTGACTGCCGGGTAAAATAAAAGGTTACCCATATGGGCCTTTTCACATCAGGCTGACCATATGCGGTTAAGGCAGCACTCCAAAGCCGTCTCCAGCCTGGTGGTTATATATTGTTTGGCAGGTGTTCAGCGTGGTCCATTTCTCTTCGCCGGTGACCTCCCCAGCTCGGCATTGTTCCTTGCTAATGAATGCCCCGCCCCGGGTAGCCGCTGGGAAATAACAGGCACCGCCGCACCCTCCTCGGCGGCACGCAATGTACGCGACGCGTACTTTGTTCAACGCACGAGCGTTACGGCTCGGGAGGAAGCTGAACAATTGCCGTGAGGTAAACATCCTCCGTGTGCATTCAGAGGTTACACAGGCCGGCTTTTGGGTAGCCGACAAAACACTGATCCGTGCTGAGTTGTTGACGGAACGAACAACTGAACGGAAACAAACGGCGGGCTGCGTTCCGAGTCTGTTGCACGGCCTCGTAAGTGTGTAGCCCGAGTCGAGGCTTGCCGCTCCGGCGGTATGTGCTGATTTGTTTTTTGAAGTAAGAAATGTTTGTGTTTTTTCTTCATAAACTTTAATGAATCCTCCCTGATAGTGTTAGACATAAAGACATAAAAGAAAAGTGCAACAAAGAGCCTCTTGGGCCCATCCGAGGTTGCACCCCCCCCCCCCCCCCCCCCTCCACCAGTTCTCGCCCCTTCAAATCACCTTACTCTACCTGCATAAAAGAAGGCTAATCCCACGAGTATTTATGAACTAATCCCTTCTCTGTAAAGTATTTATCTAATCTAATTTTGAAGGAAGCAAGTGTCACTGCATCAGCGACATCCCCTGGTAGCATATTCCAATGTCCTACAACCCTTCTACTGAAAAATGACTGTCGTAGCCTAGTCCTACTTTGTTTCATAATGAGTTTATGCTGATGAACTCTACCTCGATTTTCCCTATTGAACTCAAACATACCCTTTAAATATCCAGAATGCTGACTATTTACAAATTTGAAGACTTCAATTAGATCTCCTCTTAGCCTTCTATATCTAAGTGAAAACATACCCAATTTCCTTAATCTATCTTCATAAGGTAAACTACCAAGACAATTAATCATTTTTGTTGCCCTTTTTTTAACTCTTTCTAACAACCAGCAATCTTTCTCATATGTTGGAGACCAGGCTTGTACACAATACTCCAAATGTGGTCTAACGTATGCACAATACAGTTTTGTTATTACCTTTTCACTCTTGTAGGAAACATTTCTGTTAATGGCCCCTAGCATTCTAAGTGCCTTTTTCCTAGCTTCTACAACCTGGTCTGACGCTGATAGTCTATTGTTTACCACGACACCTAAATCTCTTTCCTTTTCAATCTGCTCCATTTTCTGCCCACCCATTTCATACCTATGTTTACTGCTAACCCGTCCAGCGTGCATAATCTTACATTTACTCAAATTGAATTTCATCTGCCATGCTTCAGACCACTCAACTAGCTTGTCCAGATCTGATTGAAAAACATCCTGATCATGTTTTCCTCTAATAATCCTGACAACTTTTAGATCGTCTGCAAATTTCAAGACTTTGCTGTCTATACTGTTCTCAATTGCATTCACAAATATTATAAAAAGCAATGGGCCCAGGACTGAGCCCTGTGGAACCCCACTGAGAACCTCCTTCCATTGTGATTGGCACCCATTCAATATAACCCTTTGCTGGCGTCCTGAAAGCCACGTTTCTATCCAATCCAGAATCTTGCCCCTGATCCCATGAATTTTAAGTTGCAACCCCAGTCTTGTATGGGGGACTTTGTCAAATGCTTTACTGAAATCAAGAAAAGCTACATCTAGCTGTTTACCCTGATCAACGCTATCTGTTGCAACATCCAAAAACTCCAGAAGATTAGTTAAACAAGAACGGCCCTTCCTAAAGCCATGCTGTGTATCTTTGATGAGTTCATTTTGCTCCAAGAATTCAACAATCTTATCTTTGATGATTGATTCAAGCACCTTGCAGACTAATGAGGTCAGACTAACTGGTCTATAGTTTTCCTCTTTACTTCTATCTCCCTTTTTATGAATAGGAACAACATTTGCTCTTTTCCAATCAAGTGGAATTTTACTATCTGCAAGTGATTTAGAAAATATTATGGCTAATGGAACCGACAACTCCCTTTCAGATTCTCTTAAAAGTCTAGCATGGATTTCATCAGGTCCTTCTGCCTTGTTAGGCCTTACTTTCTTTAGATATTCTAGAACAAGTTCACTACTTATGCCACCTAGCTCTCCTATAGTCTCCTCTGTCTCTAGCTCAGGCTGAAGTGCTGCAATACTACTCTGGTCCTCGATAGTAAAGACAGATTGAAACTGATCATTAAGCACTTCAACCATTTCACTGTCCTTGCTAACTAACACATCATCTACCTTAAATGGACCTATATTTTTGGAAACTGTACTTAACTTATAAAAACTGAAGAACTTCTTACTATCTGCATTACAATGTCTAGCTAAATCAAGTTCCTTTGCCCTTTTAGCTGCTCTGACCTTTTTCTTAACTGAATTTCTTGCATTCTGGTAGGCCTTCTGATTTATATCTAGTGAAGATCCCTTCAAAATGCCAAATGCACTTCTTTTAGCTTGTATAGCACTCCTTACTTCTGGGGTAAGCCAAACTGGATTGCCCTTGGTTCTGTTACGTTTGTGTTGAAAACATTCCAGGCCTCACATGCATCTAAACCTGCCAACTCAACGTTCCATTTTATCTGTGCGAGGTCATTTCTAATACCATCAAAATCAGCCCGGCTGAAGTTTGGAACCATAATAAGGTTATCTTTGGGCCTCATTTCTGATGAGATATTGAATTTAACCATATTGTGATCACTGGTTCCTAGACCTGCACAAATACTTATGTCACTAACTAGATCACTGTTGTCTGAGAATACAAGGTCTAGAATGGAGCAATGTCTGGTTGGCTCTGTTACAAACTGATGCATGAAAAGCTCCTCTTCAAAGATTTGCCTATACAACCTACACTCATTTGTTTCCTCTGCTATACTTTCGTATCCTCTTAAGTTAAATCTCCCATAATAAGACACTGAGCCCGAAAGTTCCTACGTATTTCCTCACAAATATCTTGGTCTGTTTCAGCTTGGGAGTTCCTTGGAAGATTCCCTGGTCTGTAAAATGCACCTATCCTCAACCTTCCTCTGTTTCCTGTACCAATTTTAATGTCAAGCCAGATTGATTCTACTTCTTTTACTTTACTAGAATCATCAACTCTAGTAGTGCAGTACAAGCTATTTACATATACAAACACTCCGCCTCCCTGCCGTGATTCTCTGCAGTATGAGAACATGTTATACCCTTGTAACTCGAAATCCTGTAGCCTATCCCTATTATACCCCTCACTAACCCATGTCTCGGTTACACAAATGATATCAGGCTTTTCAAGGGCAACATAACACTCAAACTCATCAAATTTAGACCTAATACTTTGGGCATTCAGCAACACACATGTGATCTTATACTTTGAGCTGACTCTACTAATTCTGAGGGAATTATGATCTACTGTCCTATTCTGACATGAACTTCTACCAATGCTTACTTCTTGATGCCCTAGTACTAGCGTCCCTGAACCCCCCTCCTACCTAGTTTCCCTGAATGACACTTCTGTAGGCATCTCCCAAAGCCCTTGCCCCCTCATCCGATAAGTGAAGCCCATCCTTCATATAGTACCTATGCCACTCATAGAACTGATCCCATAAGTCTACATAACTAAGCCCCATAGCTGAACATAAGTTCTGAACTGAGCTGTTCACAGACAGAGCTCTCGAGTACCACTCCTCACTGGCTCCACAGCGAGGGAGGATGCCAGTCACAATGACTGGTTTCCTGGACTCCTTCAACCTCTGCAGCAGGCTCCGGTACTCCGCTAATATTCTCACACTCTGCCATGTGAGAATATTAGCGGAGTACCTCTAATATTCTCACATGGCAGAGTGCAGAGTGTTATGCGGTCAATGTTGTGACTATGTGTTAAGTGCTAGCAAACTAAGATACCTATTTAACTATACACAGACCAGATAGGTTAGCACGCATTGGAAGGCGCTGGCGTGACCGGGCTCCCCATTAAAACACAGATCACATCACAAGGGCGGATCCAGCCGGCCGGTATTTTTTTTTGGGGGGGGGGGACACCAGTTTGAGCGGATCTTACCTAGGTACCCCCAATTTCGAAAATCTTCCCGGATTTGGGCCACTTTATTTTGCAACCACGCGATTTCTAATGATTTCTGTATTTGTTTTATATTTTCTATAGCTTTTCGACCTTTTGGGATATCGAAAAAGGTGTACCTATGTTTTTGTTCCCGACTGCAAGGGAAAAAAACATGAAAAATGTGTGCTGAATCAAGCCGGCTTTGCCCTAAGAGCAAGAACGGATCCATCCGTTCGTCTTCGGGGCCAACTACTTTTTGCTGCAGGGTACGACGACCCTTGCAAAAAAAAGTATCTTAGATTTGAACAGTTTGTTTTTTTGCGGTCAAGGAAAAACATGTTTGTGGAAAGAAGCTACCATAGAAATTTAAAACAGAACTTGGAGCATCAAATAAATGGCAGTTTTCTTCAGAATTTCCAGCTCCGAATCTCGGATAGTAAACCGAGGGGATGGTCCGACCGGAAAAATGAATACGCATTTCGCTGCACAAATGTTTGTCGTTGTTATCTGTTGCGCTCCGATAAAAAAAGAGCTAAAGGCGAAGACGTCAAACATGATCGAACCAGTCGCACTTCCGCCATTCAAAACAATAATACAGGTGACCCGATCATGGCGTCAAATTCAATATGCATTTCAAGAAACTTTAGCCACCCATCTATGCACCGCATATGATGATCAACTTCCGTTGCCAGGTTCTTGAAAAAATATGTCCCTGCTCCCGGACCTCGAGGCCATTTGCGCATCTCGGCGGGTCCATGGATACGACACACGCAGACGAAGTAACCGATACCTACTAAGGTGAAGGCTGCATTTCTCATATTACTGCCATACAGTCTATGGCAGAAACCTGCGGCAGCCAGCCAGGCAGCGGCAGCCTGAAATAATCTAGTTGGCGCCTGGCGACTTCCCGATCGCGCAAAGAAGTCAACGACTTCGCTGACGGATGACATTATAATGTCATCCGTATAGGTCAGACCTATAGGTCTCGCGGTGGGCTTCGCACATGATCAGCGCCTCCATCCGGAGCTCGGTCATTTTCGCTCGGAGAGAGGATAGAGTCTTCTCCACCTTACTGAACACCCTCTCCGCCTCCGCCGTTGTAACCGGAAGGACGGGAAGGACCTACAGGACAAATGATGAATTTGGACCGATTGTTCTATTGTAGACTTGTTTGACCGAAAAGGTGCTGGATAGACATAATGCAATAAGGCCACCTGTAAACGTGATCATTATTCAAGTTATAAATTACCCCTCGCCCTGGTGTGGGTCATTTGCCATCCCCCCCCCCCCCCCCCGAGGTTTTTCGAGAATTGCGGAAAACAGCGGCGCGCAGCGCTGCCAAGTTTGGGGAAAATTGCCCAAATTTGGCCAAATTTGCCCAGTACCAGGGGAATCGTTTTCTGAAAATTATTGGTAGGGCCCCCATGCTAACTTTATAAATGTTAAGGTCATTCTTACCATGCAACGCCATAGGCCTAATGCTACAACGTGACATTATTGGTAGGGCACTGGTCTTACCAGGCCTATAGAAAACGACACCCATGCCCAGTACCGTTCTAAAAACGTAAATATAGCATGTATTAGACTTCACGTCATAGGCGTAGGAACGGGGGGGGGGCGAGGGTCCATGAAAGTGATGAAAGACAATAAAGATATGTAAATTGTACTATTTGCTATACATATATTGCAATATGGGTGTTCAGTATTGTGCCCACTTATTTATTTTGCACCGCAGGCGCTATTTTTTTGCGATGTGATTTTATAGATACCTACTACCCAAAGCTGGCCGAATACTTCATTTTACATCGACAAATTCGGCCATTACTTTTACCATTCTAAGGCCCGCCAGATCGAGGGGCAAAAAGATGGTTTTACCCTCTTCTTTATTCCTGGGGTCAACTGCACCCCCATCCCTGAATATGTCACACCTATAGATGACATATAGATGTCAAAAATGCCAGCTTTGTTTGCGACAGACATTGAATAGTGCAGACCCTGCCGCTGGTCAATGTCGATTTTCGCTAAGCAAAGCAAGTAATAATCGCCTCTAGTTATAAAAATTGATCACACACATCTGGACATTATGATTATAAATGGATGTTTATTCATCGCCAGAGCACACGTGAACATCATTGCATAAGGTCTATGATTGGTTAAGACGAAATCGGGGGAAAATACGCCACACAGCTGAAAACATGAGATAATGAGCCGGCTAAAATCTGGGGGGAGAAATGGCCCTTTTGCCCCCCCCCCCCCCCCCCAGGATTTTCGACTGGGGCTTTTGGGTACCCTGCCCCCGCAATCCGCCGCCCCTGCTCTGCACATCCCAACATCATCATTATGACCAAGTACAGCTTCATCCAACATCGTACATTTCCCGACGAAAGTGATAACAGTAAGGTTTGTGGGACGAATGTTTCGTGGGCATTTGATGGCCTACAAGAGGTCACGGACATGGATCATGAATGTTTGAGCGACGGAACTTTTGACCCTTGCTACGCTACTACCACCGTCCAAAACTGACTGAAGAGTACCATGTTTACCCGGTGGAAAACCAGCCATTGCACATGAAGTCTGCTGACGCAAACTGGGCATATTTACACCAGCAACACATAATTGTTGACAACCAGCAGAAATTGACCTTTATAATTCCATAACTCGTAAACTTCAATAACCTTTCAATTTCCATGCCCTTTGAATGTGATCGTCTGTGACCCCTCCGAGGTACGGTGCGTGGCTCGCCTCCTATGCAGAGCGTGTCGTGAGAAGTCGCTGACATTTTCCTTTCCTCCGTGAGACGAATGTTGCGTCACGCGCGGCTGCCGTGAGCGGCGTCTGCGCCGCTCCGTATACAACATAAACAGACCGCGGGAACCCGCACCCATATTTGTGTCAATATCTGTTTGACGTCTGTTGCTAAACATATAAGTGGTTTGAAAGTAGTTCACGGGTAGTTCGTATTTCCTCCTCGTTTTCAGAGAGGATTAAATATCACTGAATTTGTTTTTGTTCTGTGTTATTTCTCGTACGGAGCATTCCAGGACAAATCGATTGAGGAGTGACACGCTCATGTCATCGATATTTATTTAACACGTGCACTGCCGAGGGATTGATTTACGCCCCCCCCCCCTCCGGTTTTTCATGAATAGCGGTAAAATGGCGGCGCGCAGCGCCGCCAAACTTGGTCCAGATGTTTGGGAATAAATTACCCATGTGGTGTGAAATTGTTTACCTCGGGTCATCTCAGGTCAGGTCAACAGGTTACGTCAAGTGACCTTAACTCCAAAAATGTTTGTGGTCGTGCAAAAGCCTGTTTCTCCGAGAGATTTGAAACTTGCAGGATTTCATAAGGTCATAAGTACCTAAAATTTGTTTATCTCACATTTGTGTATTGGTGACCTAAGGTCCGGTCAATTCCGTGACCTCCCCATTATAAGTAAATGGGAAAATATACAAATATTTCCTATTCAGAGAATATCCATTTTATCGGGCCAAATCTTTCAGAATAATGTTATTTTAGCTTATTCTGGATGACCCATGTGCAGTTGTTGCTCAGTGACCTCTACAAGGTCAGCTGAGGTCATCTGAGATCACCAGCACTTTTTGCCAATAACTCTTGATAGAATCAAGATAGATACGTGCGAATGACACCCTGGTGCTGTGTTTGTCTCGTCGAGTCGCATCGCCCCATATGCAACATGACCTACTTGGGTCACCAAATGACCTTGACATTTTGTCAAATTTTGAATTCACCATTAATATGTCACCATTACCAGGTCACCATTAATATGTTTCGAAGCGCCTTGACGAGAAAAAACACGATGGTGTTACAATTACTGCTGTATGGTCAACTAATACAAAATTACTCATGACAAACTTTTTGAGAAAACAAAAATGTCCTCGTGACATTTGGCGACCTCTGGAGGCTGGAGTCTAAACTGTGTATCTGATATAAAATTGTATGACACCAAGTGCGCGGATTGCGTTTTTCATGAGTTTTCGTTTTGTTTTCGTTTGTTCCTAGCTGTTATAGTTCCCGGGATATTTAGAGGTTTCTAGAGCATAGTCCTGTACTTAGACAATTTGGCTTTTGATGACCTCTGGTGACCTTAATATTGACCGGAGCCAAATAATACCGGAATTAACTTCGAATGTCTTTATCGAGAGTTTTCGAACGCCTTTTCCGCGTCTTTCTAGCCCTTTTAGCTTTTCGAGTTAGAGGGGGATTTATTCGGTGGTGAGGTTTTGGCTGCCCCCCCCCCCCCACACACACACACACACACTTTTCAAAACGTTCCAACGCCCATGCTTCATGTCTGGGGCGGGGGCAAAACATAGCTTGCCCCTCCCCCCCCCCCACTTTGAACGGTCTGGGGGGGGGCATGGTCCCGTTACCCCCCCCCCCCCTGGATCCACCCCACGACCATTACCAACAGCTCTGTGACATTCTGACAGAGCACCGTGTAGTTCCGCCCCGGAGTTCATCTGTATGTAAATCGCCATCAGATCGGCCCACGACGCGGCCGTTTGGAAGCCCGTGACGTGCTCGGTGCCAGCCCTTGCTGCGTTACGAGCTCAGCCGGACCATCTCCGAGCAGATCGCATCAGCCGACGATCTTTCCTCCCACACGGCCACAAATGTCTGCCGACGGCCAGAACAGCCGCATCATTTCCCGTTCATCGGCCGTTCCCCTCCACATCAGCGCCACCTGTGCTCAGCTGCTCAAGTCGGCTCGGCTCAGGTTAACTCAGCTCAGCTTGGCTCAACTCAGCCTTCCCCGGCTCAGATGAGCTCAGTTCTACCTTTCTCACATGAGCTAAACCGAGCAATTCAGGCAAGTCTGCTTAGCTTGACTCAGCTATGCTCAGCTACGATTGGCTCAGCTCAGCTCAACTTAGCTCAGATCTACTCAACTCAGCTCAGCTCATCTCGGCTCAGCTCAGCTCAGCTCGGATGCTCGGCTCAGCTCGGCTCACGCTCGGCTCGGCTCGGCTCGGCTCGGCTCGGCTCGGCTCGGCTCGGCTCGGCTCGGCTCGGCTCGGCTCGGCTCGGCTCGGCTCGGCTCGGCAGCTCGGCTCGGCTCAGCTCAGCTCAGCTCAGCCCGACTCGGTCACCTCGGCCCGACTCGCAGCTCATCTCGGCCCGGCTCGCAGCTCATCTCGGCCCGACTCGCAGCTCATCTCGGCCCGGCTCGCAGCTCATCTCAGCCCAGCTCGCAGCTCATCTCGGCCCGGCTCGCAGCTCATCTCGGCCCGGCTCCCAGCGTGGTGCCGGCGCCACTGATGCCTCCCGCCACTAACGGGCCAATTACGCGCCATCACGGTCCCTCTGGGCGCCGGTCCCGCAGTTCAGAGTTTTCTAGTGTCCCTCTGGGCGCCGGTCCCGCAGTTCAGAGTTTTCTAGTGTCCCGCTGGGCGCCGGTCCCGCAGTTCAGAGTTTTCTAGTGTCCCGCTGGGCGCCGGTCCCGCAGTTCAGAGTTTTCTAGTGTCCCGCTGGGCGCCGGTTCCACAGTTCAGAGTTTCCTAGTGTCCCGCTGGGCGCCGGTCCCGTGCCGTTCTGGGAGGTCCCGCGGCACTCTGAGAGGTCCAGAGTGTCGCCCTGCTGTGTGTTCAGAGTGTCGCCCAGTCCTGCTGTGTGTTCAGAGTGTCGCCCTGCTGTGTGTCCAGAGTGTCGCCCTGCTGTGTGTCCAGAGTGTCGCCCTGATGTGTGTCCAGAGTGTCGCCCTGCTGTATGTCCAGAGTGTCGCCCTGCTGTGTGTCCAGAGTGTCGCCCTGCTGTGTGTTCAGAGTGTCGCCCTGCTGGGTGTTCAGAGTGTCGCCCAGTCCTGCTGTGTGTTCAGATTGTCGCCCTGATGTGTGTCCAGAGCGTCGCCCTGTTGTGTGTCCAGAGTGTCGCCCTGCTGTGTGTCCAGAGTGTCGCCCAGTCCTGCTGTGTGTTCAGAGTGTCGCCCTGCTGTGTGTTCAGAGTGTCGCCCAGTCCTGCTGTGTGTCCAGAGTGTCACCCTGCTGTGTGTTCAGAGTGTCACCCTGCTGTGTGTCCAGAGTGTCGCCCAGTCCTGCTGTGTGTTCAGAGTGTCGCCCTGCTGTGTGTCCAGAGTGTCGCCCTGCTGTGTGTCCAGAGTGTCGCCCAGTCCTGCTGTGTGTTCAGAGTGTCGCCTTGCTGTGTGTCCAGAGTGTCGCCCTGATGTGTGTTCAGAGTGTCGCTCTGATGTGTGTCCAGAGTGTCGCCCTGCTGTGTGTCCAGAGTGTCACCCTGCTATGTGTCCAGAGTGTCACCCTGCTGTGTGTTCAGAGTGTCGCCCAGTCCTGCAGTGTGTCCAGAGTGTCGCCCTGCTGTGTGTCCAGAGTGTCGCCCTGCTGTGTGTCCAGAGTGTCGCCCTGATGTGTGTCCAGAGTGTCGCTCTGCTGTGTGTTCAGAGTGTCGCCCTGCTGTGTGTTCAGAGTGTCGCCCTGCTGTGTGTACAGAGTGTCGCCCTGCTGTGTGTTCAGAGTGTCGCCCTGCTGTGTGTTCAGAGTGTCGCCCTGCTATGTGTTCAGAGTGTCGCCCCGCTGTGTATCCAGAGTGTCGCCATGCTGTGTGTTCAGAGTGTCGCCCTGCTGTGTGTTCAGAGTGTCGCCCTGCTGTGTGTCCAGAGTGTCGCCCTGCTGTGTGTTCAGAGTATCGCCCTGATGTGTGTCCAGAGTGTCGCCCTGCTGTGTGTTCAGAGTGTCGCCCAGTCCTGCTGTGTGTCCAGAGTGTCGCCCTGCTGTGTGTTCAGAGTGTCGCCCAGTCCTGCTGTGTGTTCAGAGTGTCGCCCTGCTGTGTGTTCAGAGTGTCGCCCAGTCCTGCTATGTGTCCAGAGTGTCACCCTGCTGTCTGTTCAGAGTGTCGCCCTGATGTGTGTCCAGAGTGTCGCCCTGCTGTGTGTTCAGAGTGTCGCCCTGCTGTGTGTTCAGAGTGTCGCCCTGATGTGTGTTCAGAGTGTCGCCCTGCTGTATGTCCAGAGTGTCGCCCTGCTGTGTGTCCAGAGTGTCGCCCTGCTGTGTGTTCAGAGTATCGCCCTGATGTGTGTCCAGAGTGTCGCCCTGCTGTGTGTTCAGAGTGTCGCCCAGTCCTGCTGTGTGTCCAGAGTGTCGCCCTGCTGTGTGTTCAGAGTGTCGCCCAGTCCTGCTGTGTGTCCAGAGTGTCGCCCTGCTGTGTGTCCAGAGTGTCGCCCTGCTGTGTGTTCAGAGTATCGCCCTGATGTGTGTCCAGAGTGTCGCCCTGCTGTGTGTTCAGAGTGTCGCCCAGTCCTGCTGTGTGTCCAGAGTGTCGCCCTGCTGTGTGTTCAGAGTGTCGCCCAGTCCTGCTGTGTGTCCAGAGTGTCGCCCTGCTGTGTGTCCAGAGTGTCGCTCTGCTGTGTGTCCAGAGTGTCGCCCTGCTGTGTGTTCAGTGTCGCCCTGCTGTGTGTCCAGAGTGTCGCCCTGCTGTGTGTCCAGAGTGTCACCCTGCTGTGTGTCCAGAGTGTCGCCCTGTCCTGCTGTGCGGTCTGGAGTGCCGCACGAAGCATCTGGAAGCTCCGGCCGAACACAAACTCCGGCTGGAATGTTTCCGGCTTCGGCACATGGTTTTGCTTTGGTGTTATGTGGGGCACCGACCGACGGCCACCCATGAAGCAGCAAGTGTTAACGCGTACGTACAACAGTAATAGTGAAGCCACAGATATGCTCAGATTACGTACGTAACGTAGTTATCCATGTTATAATTTATTCAAAGCTTTCAATAACTACTTATTTGAGACTTAAATGCATGTTTGTGTTCTTTGAGGTAAGTAAAAAGTTTCCGTATTTTGCAATCACTTCAGGCTTTCAGCTCTGCGTTTATCAGGTAAAACATTGGACAACGTGCGGGTAACCAATCACGTTCCATACAGGGTAATGAGCAGGTGCACAAATGGTGGACGTCGGTTTTAATGAGTAAATCACTCCGCGCGGGACCGGGGGCGGAGCGGTGCGGCCCGAGGCGTAATTGGGCCACGTGCAGATAACATCCACTGCAGAGTGGTGCCCGGGCGGCACAACAGGACTGGATTATTTTGCCTATTTCGGAGGAGTCTGGGGCGATGATCGCTCATAGGAACCAATTCTGTGAAGAGAAGCTGTATATACTTGGTTCAAATGCATAGCTGGGGTCAATTAGGTCAACCTAATCTGCCTTTCCAATACCGAGAGTATATGTCAGAGCCAACGCAATATTTGAGAAATCCTTTACCACTCAGTCTAACATACCTTTCAACATGGCCGTTACCACCGCTGGGTACACTGCAGGTACACTGTACCCAGTAAAATTCAAACCCCAAATTGTATTGGGCACTGTGTACCCAGTAAAAATGTAAGACTCGAACTTGGATTTATTTAGTTTCAAATGTGCCGAGAAGTCAATAGGGATACAAAAGTAAAAACAAAAGTTTTTTCTTCAAATATAAAAATAATATCAAGGAAACCTTTAAATTTAGTAACAACCAAACGTAGGTGCGTTCATTTTGCATTGCAGTGGATAGAATGTGCTGGATTGAAGAAAAAAATAAAGACTGTTATTGATTAAGATAGGAAAACAGGCTATGTACACATAACTGCATAACCTTCTGTTGTTTTTCTATACCTCCGCAGTAGGTTGTTATTGGGTACCTTATACCTGGCACTAGCTACATACCTACCACTCATTAGGCCAGTCTTTACATCTCATATAGAGGCTATTGATTTTGGAAGGCCTCAAACTGTGTGGGTAACAATGTGTTCAGGGGCCATTGAGTCATTCCACAAGCATGCATTCGATCCTTACCATTTTTGGCCGGGGCTGAAGGACCGACGGCCATACGTTTTTTAAAGGAAATATTCACATTTTCCTACAAAAATGAAGTTTTCACTTGAAATCGACAGACGAGACCAAAATATATTGTAAATTGATCACATTTTGGCATATAAACATTCCTACTGAAAGATATTTCAATTTAAAGTTGATAAGCGATCCCCGCTTGTAATGGTCGGTACTCGGTACTCTCAAGTACTTGGTAACGAATTTCGGTTCCCATCGAATTCCGAGCTACTCTTGTAATGTTTGTTGACAACATTGTATGGAAAATATGGCTTGCACTCTGTCTCTTGTGATTATGTGCTCTTAAATCGGGAACAATCCACAAACATTTAATAAAAATGTAACCAAATTAGCAGTTAACTTATGCACCCAACGGCGGCCTAGTTAGTGGTTGCGGCCCTCATTTTTTTATAGAGAAAAAAATCATTTATTTTCAACATTAGGAGTTTTGTTTTGTTTTGTCTTTGGCCATGGGTGGAAATTTTCTTAAAAAGTTGGTGGGGAAAAATGTCATATTGGCTGGGTGTTTTGAATGGTTGAAGTTAAAATTGACCATTTTAATGCCAGGAAACCTTCAAATCGGATAAACGTTGGTGGGGCAAACCACAAGTTGGTGGGGCAGTGGCTCCACCATTTGAATAGGAAACTCTACCTGTGTCTCTGACTGTATATCCTCTTAGATCCCGGGGATTAAAGGAAATAGTTCACCTTGGAATTTTTTTACCCAACACGATTTGATTATATTTTTAATACAATTTATTTTTATATTGTCAAAAATGGCCTTATATCGCGCCGATTCAGGACAGAAGGCCGCACATGTTTATTGTTTATAAAAACTATATGCATACTCTCTGAGTCAGAGTCCTGACGTCACGCGCATGTAAAAAATGGTTCAGCCAATCAGATTCGAAAGTAGTCGCGTAAAGATAGACTCGCATTGGAGATGTGCCAACCGGCGGCCGGCGATTCGTTTGCTAGCACCAGCTGCAAGCTGATTGGCTGATGGTATAGCCTCTGCCCGGGCTAGAACCAGTACACCATTCTTTCGCCAGCACCGCATTACTTCGCCAAAAACTCAAATATATTCGGCTGGAGAGTCTTTTCAGTCAAGAAAACATGGAGATAGGGGTTTCCCAACACGGGCTACAAAACTGCTATCTCAGTTTAAAACTAATGTCGAAGGTGAACTATTTCCTTTAAGTTACCAGCAGAACATGACGATACTTGATGTCCGTCAAGTCAGCGTCGTATTCGTATGCGTTTTCAGTGTCGAGTTCCGATTTTCCCAAACTAAGTATGTGAGTAGATCTCGTCGAGTTATGCACGAATATGCTATTAGTTTTTCGCTAGCTGACATAGTTTGACCTCTAGGGAGTCATCAAAGTTCACGAAACGTTATACCCTCAAATCTGTATTTATCAACCGATTCGAGAAAAACAAACACCGAAGTGTGTCTCGCCGTGCCGACAAACCGCACCTCCGATTAATTTCGTTTCAGGGTCATAGGTCAACGTCAATGTCACTTTACGTCACTTTGAAAAACGGTGTACCCTCTAAAATCTTTATTTATCAACGGATTCGAGAAAAACAAACACCAAAGTGTGTCTCGCCGTGCCGACAAACCACACCTATGAGGATTTTGTTGTCAAGATCATATGTCAACGTCAATGTCACTTTACGTCACTTTGAAAAACGGTGTACCCTCTAAAATCTGTATTTATCAACCGATTCGAGAGAGAAAAAAACACCAAAGTGTGTCTCGCCGTCCCCACAAACCACACCGCCGAGGAATTTGGTTTCAAGGTCATATATCAAGGTCAAGGTCACTTTAGGTCACTTTGAAAAAACGGTGTACCTTCTAAAATCTGTATTTATTAACAGATTCGAGAATACAAAATAATAATAGTGTGTCTCGCCGTGCCGGCAAACCACACCTCCGAGGAATTTTGTTTCAAGGTCATAGGTCAACGTCAAGGTCACTTTTGGTCACTGTTTAAAACGGTGTACTATCTAAAATATGTATTTACTGATTGTGACCTAAAGTGACCTTGACGTTGACTTATGACCCTAAAACCAAATTCATCCGAGGTTACGGTTTGTCGGGACGGCGAGACACACTTTGGTGTTTGTTTTTCTCGAATCGGTTGATCAATACAAATTTTAGAGGGTACACCGTTTTTCAAAGTGACCTAAGTGACCTTGACCTATGACATTGAAACCAAATTCCTCGAAGGTGCGGTTTGTCGGGACGGTGAGACACACTTTGGTGTTTGATTTTCTCGAATCGGTTGATGAATCAAGATTTTTGAGGCTACACCGTTTTTCAAAGTGATCTAAAGTGACCTTGACGTTGACCTATGACCCTGAAACAAAATTCCTCGGAGATACGGTTTTTCGGGATGGCAAGACACACTATGGTGTTGGTTTTATCGAATCGGTTGATAAATAAAGATTTTAGAGGGTACACCGTTTTTAAAAATGACCTAAAGGGATTGACCTTGACCTATGACCTTGAAAAATTCCTCAGAGGTGCGGTTTGTCGGCACGGCAAGGCACGATATCGTGTTGTTTTTTATCGAATCATTTGATACATAAATATTGTATAGGGTCCACCGCTTTTCAAAGTGACCTAAAGTGACCTTGACGTTGACCTATGACCTTGAAACCAAATTCCTCGGAAGTGCGGTTTGTCGGGACGGTGAGACACACTTTGGTGTTTGTTATTATAGAATCCGTTGCTAAATACATATTTTAGAGGGTACGCCGTTTCGTGAACTTCGATGACCCCCTAGAGGTTTATTTAGTTTAAAATGTACCGAGAAGTCAATAAACTAGGTCAGCTGTCGAAAAACCAAGAGCATATTCGTGCATAACTCGACGAGATCTACCCACATGCTTAGTTTGGGGCAAATCGGAACTCGACGATGAAAACGAATACGAATACGACGGTAACTCGACGGACATCCATACTTGGCAGTGTGGCTCATTCAGGGTCAAAACAAAAGTCGGTCGGCTCAGCACCCATTGCGCATGCGTAATGACCTGTATACTATAGTATATATCAGGTCTTGAATGTGAATTTTGTACACTTAGTGTTGACAGTGTACCAGCATCTTACCTGCATCTTTCCAAGCTTCGAATGAGAGTATCTTTCGTACTGGACTAGGCATATTATTTTGTGCATATTTTATCGATACCTCGAGCCACTTAGGCCAACAGAGGGTGACTCAGGCCCATTCAGGGCCCCTCACGCTGATTGAGGTGTCCTCAGGCATACCGAGGGCCACTCAGGCCGACTGAGAGGCCGACTGAGGGCCCCTCACGCTGATTGAGGTGTCCTCAGGCATACCAAGGGCTGCTCAGGCACACTGAGGGCCACTCAGGCCGACCGAAGGCCACTCAGGCCGACAAAGGGCCCCTCAGGCCGACAAAGAGCCCTCAGGCCGAACAAAAGCTCCTCAGTCCAAAGACCCCTTGAAGCCGACCGATTGGCCCTGAGGCGAAAAAAGGACCTCGCATGCAAAATAAGGGTCCTTCAAGCCGACCGAGGCCCCTTTAGGCCGACCGAGGCCCCCTTAGGCCGGCTGAGGACCTCTCAGGCCGATATAGGGCCCCTCAGGCCGAACAAAAGCTCCTCAGGCAGACCAAGGGCCCCCTTAAGCCGGTCGAGGCTCCCTCAAGCCGATGGAGGGCCCCTAAAGTCGACAGAGGGTCCCTCAGACCGACTAAGATCCTATCCAGGCCGACCCGAGGACCCTCCCAGCCAGGCACGTAGCCAAGGGGGAGGGCGGCGGGTGCGTCCCCCCCCCCCCCCAGCCAAGGGGAAGGACCCCGTAGAAGGCTAGGAAGAAGGCCCCTGGAGAGACCAGAGGGCTCCTGGAAAGTTCAAAGGGCCCCTGTGCAGATCGGAGGGGCCCCTGACCAGGCCGAAAGGACCCCTGGGCGGGTAAGAAGGGCCTCTGAACATGCCGAATTGGCCCCTAGTCAGCACGGAGGGGCCCCAGGGCAGGTCGGAGGGCCCTTTGAGAATGTCGGCAGGGCGACAAAGCAGTCAGCGCAGTCCGACCAGAAGAGTTGCTGGACAGATCGGAGGAGCTCCTGGGCAAGTCAGAATGGCCCCTGGCTTGACCGAAAAGGTCCCTGGGCCGGTCGGAAGGGCCCTTGAATATGCCGAATGAGTTCCTAACTAGACTGGAGGAGCCCCTGGGCAGGTCGGAGGGGCCACCGAGCATATCGGCAGGGTGACAAAGCAGCCAGTGCAGTCCCTGGGCAGGTCGGAAGGACCTCTCAACAGGCTGAATGGGCCTCCTGACACACACGAGGGGCTTCTTGGAAGTCAGGAAGGTCTCTGGCCAGACCGGAAGGGCCAAAAGCACGTAGAGATCCCAGATGAAGATTAAATACTAAGAGGAAGACTATACAAGACAATATTAAAAGCGGAGCTTTCGGTTATATTGTAACACCCTTCGTCAGGGTGTTACAATATACCCGAAAGCTCCGATTTAAATTTATATATATATATATATATATATATATATATATATATATATATATATATATATATATATATGTGTGTGTGTGTGTGTGCCAAGTATCTAGTAATGACTATAAAGTCAATGATAATAATGCGATTTATGAGTTGCAGGACATGCCTGTTTGCGCCGTCGGGGGTGCAACAACGACTGAATGCCAAAAAGTTGATCAAGATCACGATCCAGATCCTATACAATTTCATAAATTTCCCAAAGATTCAGCTGTAAGAAAAGTCTAGGGGCGCTAGGGAGCCCAATCTCTCCCCGCCACCCTCCCCCCCCCCCCCCCGAACCCGGGTCGCGCCCGCCAAGCGCGCGTAGGGCGCAAGTTTTTGTCTGTGGCCGAAATCTTGGATCCGCGCCTGTACTGTCACGAGAAGGAATAACAATGCCAAACAAATACAATATATTTGATGAGGCTTTGTCTCCCTAGGCAATTCATTGCAATACATTCACATTTTCCACCCCAGGTAATGGCATCAAAATACACTTATCATTGTTTCGACTTTCGAGCGGCGGTCGGTCGGACGTCTGCCGTACCTAATCGTTGAACTTTGCGCACATATAACATCAAATATTGGTATGATAGCATTTGTTTCAGAGGCATCCGGCAGAGCGGTTGATTTGTGACAATTACCTACTCTAGGTTTTGCAATCGACCGGTAAACAAAGAAACTAAGCGCAATCTAAGCTTCAGGCACGCGCGCACTAATGTTGTGTACGGCGGCCGGCCGGCCGCGTCCCCGCCTTCTACGTCACAGCGACTCCGGGGTCGCGGCTACTAAATTAGTGTTTGTCATCACTTTTCGGCCGGAGTGTTCTACCTGGTTTATACAGCCTTGGACGAGACTAAGCGTTTGTGGTCAGCCAGTGTACCCAGTAACTGTGAGCTCGTGGTGACGCCCTTGCCTCTCAAACGCGGCTGTATTTCTCATAAAATCGTTTATTTCTGAATAAGAAACAGGAAACGACAAAACGACTCAACAAAATGGAATGTTTATTGCTGCGCGCTATTCAACACACAGCGTTAAAAATAAGTTATTCTCATACGACCCCGTTAGGAAAATCGCCCAGCATCATCACAGCCGACACTTGTTAGCGGGTTGACATTCGACACTTCACACTCAACCAAGGCGACCTACTCACATACACACACACACACACTGACTCTCGTCTCTCACTGACGACTCGCAGACAGCTCACTGTCGTCTCACTGTTCCAGCCAGCCGCCGTCGCCGCCGGCGCGCGCGCGCCATCTCTGGACGGAGCCTGTAACTGCCGCGCGTATAGACGGCGCTGGTGTCGTTTGTACTGGCCCGGTCGACGCCGATCACGCGGACTCAGCGTCGCCGTCAGGAGCGCTCCGCAGCCGCCACAGGCCGACCGTGTGGTCACTGTGAGTGCGGGGGGAGGGGCGTGCGTCACACAGCGAGCGGGGGTACAGGCGGGGCAGCCACGGAGCAGCCAACACAGAGCGTGCGGGATACGGCGCAGACAGGAGCAACATGCGCCGGAACGGTCAGCAGATTACGAAGATGGATCGGGTATGTGAAGTGCTGCGCTGAAATACTGCACAGAAACGATGCAGGTCGACGAACACAAGCAGACGAAATAGCTGTAAATATAAAGCACGAGACGTTTGTATGCAGGGTGATTACACCGGTGGAATTAATTGAAGTGCAGGGATGGCAAAACCAAAAGGAAGTGCAGTTGATATTTCTTACGAAATACGAATGACTAGAAACGTTATTATGTGTCACTGACCAATCTCACAGGAGGCTGCCGTCTGTAGCACTAACCAATCTAACAGGTTCTAAGGCTGGCGTGATATGAGCCACAATGCAAACTTATATACAATACAGGGTGACCACACTCCACCAAACAGGTAAAAACAAAACACATGCTGCAAAAAAGGTCACTTCAAAACAGGTTAAATCAGGACACAATCTGCCAAACGGTCACGTCACACCGAGCAGGCCAGGCTGCGGGGAGCTAGGGTGGCGGGCAGGAGTCGGGACCGGTACAGAGTGCGGCACAGTGGCGCCACACGGTGGCGGCGGCGTAAGCTGCGACTGCCAGTGCGGCCAGCAGGAGGAGCGCGCGCGGCAGCGGCGAAAGCGACCGGACGGGCTATACGGCCAGGGAGAAGACGCGGCCGGTGGAGCGGATCATGGTTGAGCAGAGGTGCGCGGGCACGGCGTCGGGCACCAGTCGCCACAGCGTCACCTCACCGTCACTGCAGGAGACGCAGCGGCCCGGTCAGAGACGGGAACAGAGACGGGAACAGAGACGGGAACAGAGACGGGGGAACAGAGACGGGGGAACAGAGACGGGAACAGAGACGGGAACAGAGACGGGGGAACAGAGACGGGGGAACAGAGACGGGAACAGAGACGGGAACAGAGACGGGAACAGAGACGGGAACAGAGACGGGAACAGAGACGGGAACAGAGACGGGGGAACATAGACGGGGGAACAGAGACGGGGTAACAGAGACGGGGGAACAGAGACGGAGGAACAGAGACGGGAACAGAGACGGGAACAGAGACGGGGAAAAGAGATGGGAACAGAGACGGGAACAGAGACGGGAACAGACGGGGGAACAGAGACGGGAACCGAGATGGAACAGAGACGGGAACAGAGATGGGGGAACAGAGATGGGGGAACAGAGACGGGAACAGAGACGGGGGAACAGAGACGGGGGAACAGAGACGGGAACAGAGACGGGGGAACAGAGACGGGAACAGAGACGGGAACAGAGACGGGAACAGAGACGGGAACAGAGACGGGAACAGAGACGGGAACAGAGACGGGAACAGAGACGGGCACAGAGACGGGCACAGAGACGGGAACAGAGACGGGAACAGAGACGGGAACAGAGACGGGAACAGAGACGGGAACAGACGGGGGAACAGAGACGGGAACATAGATGGGAACAGAGACGGGAACAGAGACGGGAACAGAGATGGGAACAGAGACGGGGGAACAGAGACGGGGGGAACAGAGACGGGAACAGAGACGGGGGAACAGAGACGGGGAACAGAGACGAGGGAACAGAGACGGGAACAGAGACGGGGAACAGATACGGGGAACAGAGACGGGGAACAGAGACGGGGGAACAGAGACGGGGGAACAGAGACGGGGGAACAGAGACGGGGTAACAGAGACGGGGGAACAGAGACGGGAACAGAGACGGGAACAGAGACGGGAACAGAGACGAGCACAGAGACGGGAAGATACGGGAACAGAGACGGGAACAGAGACGGGAACAGAGACGGGAACAGAGACGGGAACAGAGACGGGAACAGAGACGGGAACAGAGACGGGAACAGAGACGGGAACAGAAACGGGAACAGAGACGGGAACAGAGACGGGAACAGAGACGGGACAGACGGAGGAAAGAGACGGGAACAGAGACGGGAACAGAGACGGGAACAGAGATGGGAACAGAGACGGGAACAGAGATGGGAACAGAGACGGGAACAGAGACGGGAACAGAGACGGGGGAACAGAGACGGGGGAACAGAGACGGGAACAGAGACGGGAACAGAGACGGAAACAGAGACGGGGGAACATAGACGGGGGAACAGAGACGGTGGAACAGAGACGGGGGAACAGAGACGGGGGAACAGAGACGGGGGAACAGAGACGGGGGAACAGAGACGGGGGAACAGAGACGGGAACATAGACGGGAACAGAGACGGGGAACAGAGACGGGGGAACAGAGACGGGGGAACAGAGACGGGAACATATACGGGAACATAGACGGGGGAAAAGAGACGGGGAACAGAGACGGGGGAACATAGCCGGGGGAACAGAGACGGGGAACAGAGACGGGGGAACAGAGACGGGGGAACAGAGACGGGAACAGAGACGGGAACATAGACGGGAACAGAGACGGGAACAGAGACGGGAACAGAGACGGGAACAGAGACGGGAACAGAGACGGGGGAACAGAGATGGGAACAGAGACGGGAACAGAGACGGGAACAGAGATGGGAACAGAGACGGGAACAGAGATAGGAACAGAGATGGGAACAGAGACGGGAACAGAGACGGGAACAAGAGACGGGGGAACAGAGACGGGAACATAGACGGGGGAACAGAGACAGGGGAACAGATACGGGAACAGAGACGGGAACAGAGACGGGGGAACAGAGATGGGAACAGAGACGGGAACAGAGACGGGAACAGAGACGGGGGAACATAGACGGGGAACAGAGACGGGGGAACAGAGACGGGGGAACAGAGACGGGAACAGAGACGGGGGAACAGAGACGGGGGAACAGAGACGGGGGAACAGAGACGGGGGAACAGAGACGGGGGAACAGAGACGGGAACAGAGACGGGAACAGAGACGGGAACAGAGACGGGAACAGAGACGGGAACAGAGACGGGGGAACATATACGGGGGAACAGAGATGGGGGAACATAAACGGGGGAACAGAGACGGGGGAACATAGACGGGAACAGAGACGGGAACAGACGGGGGACAGAGACGGGAACAGTTATGGGAACAGACGGGGGAACAGAGACGGGGGAACATATACGGGGGAACATAGACGGGGGAACAGAGACGGGGGAACAGAGACGGGGGAACATATACGGGGGAACATAGACGGGGAACATAGACGGGGGAACAGAGGCGGGGGAACAGAGACGGGAACAGAGCCGGGGGAACAGAGACGGGAACAGAGACGGGAACAGAGACGGGTGAACAGAGACGGGTGAACAGAGACGGGGGAGCAGAGACGGGGGAACATAGACGGGAACAGAAACGGGGAACAGAGATGGGAACAGAGACGGGAACAGAGACGGGAACAGAGACGGGAACAGAGACGGGAACAGAGACGGGAACAGAGACGGGAACAGAGACGGGAACAGAGACGGGAACAGAGATGGGAACAGAGATGGGAACAGAGATGGGAACAGAGACGGGAACAGAGATGGGAACAGAGACGGGAACAGAGACGGTGGAACAGAGACGGGGGAACAGATACGGGGGAACAGAGACGGGGGAACAGATACGGGGGAACAGATACGGGGGAACAGAGACCGGGGGAACAGATACCGGGGGAACAGAGACGGGAACAGAGACGGGAACAGAGACGGGAACAGAGACTGGGGAACAGAGACGGGGGAACAGAGACGGTAACAGAGACGGGAACAGAGATGGGAACAGAGACGGGAACAGAGACGGGAACAGAGACGGGAACAGAGACAGGAACAGAGACGGGAACAGAGACAGGTCAGTCACACATTCACACAGCCGGCACTCAGGTTTGCAGCCATTCACACACATCAGCTGTTACTGTCAGTCACACGGGTTAGCTGCCATTCACACACATCAGCTGTTACTGTCAGTCACACGGGTTAGCCGCCATTCACACACATCAGCTGTTACTGTCAGTCACACGGGTTAGCTGCCATTCACACACATCAGCTGTTACTGTCAGTCACACGGGTTAGCTGCCATTCACACACATCAGCTGTTACTGTCAGTCACACGGGTTAGCTGCCATTCACACACATCAGCTGTTACTGTCAGTCACACGGGTTAGCTGCCATTCACACACATCCGCTGTTACTGTCAGTCACACGGGTTAGCTGCCATTCACACACATCAGCTGTCACTGTCAGTCACACGGGTTAGCTGCCATTCACACACATCAGCTGTTACTGTCAGTCACACGGGTTAGCTGCCATTCACACACATCAGCTGTTACTGTCAGTCACACAGGTTAGCTGCCATTCACACACATCAGCTGTTACTGTCAGTCACACGGGTTAGCTGCCATTCACACACATCAGCTGTTACTGTCAGTCACACAGGTTAGCTGCCATTGACACATGGTCATTGTAATTCACTGTATATACATATATTAGTCGCCTAGTCCGGCCGGTTCACAGTCGTCAGTCGTCAGTCGTCAGTCGTCAGTCGTCAGTCACCAGCCTCAGTTCACAGTCACTGCGAAGAGGAGACACGAGGGAAGCCGGTCATCTTCTTAAATTGGAGCTAGCAATCATTTTATATATTTATTTCTGCCAGAAAATAACCGGTTCCTGTGCTGAATACCGGCCTGACTGCAGCCCTGAGCGGGAGAGATGTCCTCAGTCAGTCAGTCGACAGACGCCGTATTCCCGCCCCGCCCCTCCCCGTATTCCCGCCCCGCCCCGGCCCCGCCCGGCAGCATCACACTGTCACACTGCACATCACACACATCACACCACCCACCCGGCCTTCCCAGCAGTATCGCGCCACGTGCACTCTCACTTTGCCCACATCACACACATCACACCACCCGGCCTTCCCAGCAGTATGGCGCCACGTGTACTCTCACTTTGCGGCGGTGAACACGTGTGTCCGGTTGGCGGCGATGGCGTTGATCTGGCTGTTGTGCGCCTTCAGTTCGCCCAGCGGCTGGCAGGCGTCGACGCTCCACAGTTTGACGATGCCGCCGCGGCAGCCGGAGAGCAGCACCTGGCCGCCCGGCGCCAGGCTCATACCGCAGATCCAGTCACGGTGTGCGTTACTCACGCTCTAGGGACGAAAACAACACTCAGCACGAGCACACGAAGGCGCTCTGGTGGCACGCACACACGGAGGCGCTCTGGTGGCACGAACACACGAAGGCGCTCTGGTGGCACGAACACACGAAGGCGATCTGGTGGCACGAACACACGAAGGCGATCTGGTGGCACGAACACACGAAGGCGATCTGGTGGCACGAACACACGAAGGCGCTCTGGTGGCACGAACACACGAAGGCGCTCTGGTGGCACGAACACACGAAGGCGATCTGGTGGCACGAACACACGAAGGCGCTCTGGTGGCACGAACACACGAAGGCGCTCTGGTGGCACGAACACACGAAGGCGATCTGGTGGCACGAACACACGAAGGCGCTCTGGTGGCACGAACACGAAGGCGTTCTGGTGGCACGAACACACGAAGGCGCTCTGGTGACGCGGGCACGACGAGGCGAGGCGATACGTCAGCGTCAGAGCCAGATTATAACGCGACACCACGTCCAGTTATTTGACACCGAGTCGAGCCAGTGAGAACGGATAGTCAAGCTCAGCGTCTGATGTACCCATCCCCAATCAGCGACAGCAACTGCCGACGGATAATCCAAACCTTCGTACCCTCATACTTCGTACCTGAGCCCTCCTCTCAGCTCAGTTGACCTCACACTTCTCTTAGCTACACCTCCCACACCGCCGGCACCCTCAGTGCCACTCTGTCCCCGTATGTTGGGCCGCCACCGCGCGAACCCCGTACCTGCAGCAGGGTCTGCCGGCGCAGGTCCCACTGTTTGATGCAGGCGTCCCGTGAGCCGGAGAAGAGCGTGGTGCCGCCGCCGGCCGCCACTAGACACTGTATGCCGTCGTAGTGCGGCGGCTCCAGGCTGAGGCTCGACTGCACGATGCCGTTGGTGTGGTCTGGCACCTCGAAGCCCTTGATGTAGTGGTCCTTGGAGCCGGTGAGGACGAGGTCGCCGCCGCGACGGCGGTCCACCGCCAGACACATGACGGCCGCCTGGTGGCCGCCGCTCAGCTTACCCACGCTATGGAACCTGTAAGTCGGGTACCACATCGGTGAGGCGGAGCGGAACACGGGCGGTGAGCTCAGCGGTACTGCATGTCAGTGGCACGTGTAAGGGATACATCGAACGATAGGGGAACAACGCGAGGTCCTGTGGGTCCCCACTGCATCACAGAACCCCAGCACAAGCCGGCCTGCCTCACTCACTTCCTGAGGTCCCACATGCGGACGGCTGGCGCTGTAGAGCGATAGGGGAACAAAGCGAGGTCCTGTGGGTCCCCACTGCATCACAGAACCCCAGCAGAAGCCACCCTGTCTCACTCACTTCCTGAGGTCCCACATGCGGACGGCTGGCGCTGTAGAGCGATAGGGGAACAAAGCGAGGTCCTGTGGGTCCCCACTGCATCACAGAACCCCAGCAGAAGCTGGCCTGCCCCACTCACTTCCTGAGGTCCCACATGCGGACGGTGCTCTGGCTGGCGGTGTAGAGCGCCAGGCCGCTGCTGCTGACGCTGACGTCATTGATCTGAGACTCGCCCTGCGGCATCTGCAGCGTGCGGGACGGCGTGGAGACGGCCACCGTGGCGGAGGTCAGGCCCGAGGAACTGTAACACACAGAACACAGGGTCAGAACAGGACGGCGTGGAGAGGAACTGTGCACATGCCGGAAGAAACAGCTGTGGAGCACAGCTTACATTGTCAGAACACGCAAACGCGGTCAGAACAGCAGGAAATAAGTCGGAGCACAGGGTACATAGAACAGGAGGGCCATTAGACCGAGCAGCACACATCCCAGACGGAGCTGGTGTTCGGCCGGAGAGACACGCAGCTTTAGAGGATAGACCACCGAAAACCAGGTGCCTAATGAGTCAATGGAAATGGCAACAGTTTAGTGAGCACTGAGCACCCTAATGACAGAAGTTGAGTGTGTGCCCATGTGCGTCTTCCAACCACGCTGGCCAGGAACAGACGCCGAATATACGTACCGTTACTAAAAGTTCGGCTACTCAAAGATACACCCAAGAGCGACTGGTCTGGTTAACTACAGACCTCACTGGCTGGTACAGCGGCGACACAGACCTGGGTGTCATGATTGCCAGCCAGTATGGGCATTGGGCATGACACATGTTGGTAGTCAAAGAAGGTATCAATCCCGACTTCATTCTAGTCACTGAGCCCGTCCCTGTACAGCACAGCCAGTGGGCAGACCAGCGAGCTGAGGCAGTACCAGCTCAGCTGTCCAGGGCCCAGAACCTGGCTACTACCGACGGCATGTCAATCACCATCAGCGCACACCGCAGCCGTCACACGCGACATCATGTCACACGCGACATCAGCTCACCTGAGCGTCTTCACGCACTGCGCCGCGCCCTGTCGCAAGTCCCACACCTTGACGAACGCGGAGGATACGCTGAAGGCCAGCTGCGCTGCCTCCGAGTAGCGCACGCACACCACGTTATTCGGGTGGCCGGTCAGCAGCTGGACCTGGCGACCCGTGGCCAGGTCCCACACCCTCACCGTCCGGTCTGTAACGGATACACTGTCAGAGGGTGTACCTGGCGACCCATGACCAAGTCCCACACCCTCACCGTCCGGTCTGTAACGGGTACACTGTCAGAGGGTGTACCTGGCGACCCGTGGCCAGGTCCCACACCCTCACCGTCCCGTCTGTAACGGGAACACTGTCAGATGGTGTACCTGGCGACCCGTGGCCAGGTCCCACACCCTCACCGACCGGTCTGTAACGGGTACACTGTCAGAGGGTGTACCTGGCGACCCATGGCCAGGTCCCACACCCTCACCGTCCGGTCTGTAACGGATACACTGTCAGAGGGTATAACTGGCGACCTGTGGCCAGGTCTCACACCCTCACCGTCCGGTCTGTAACGGATACACTGTCAGAGGGTGTACCTGGCGACCCGTGACCAGGTCCCACACCCTCACCGTCCGGTCTGTAACGGATACACTGTCAGAGGGTGTACCTGGCGACCCGTGACCAGGTCCCACACCCTCACCGTCCGGTCTGCAACGGATACACTGTCAGAGGGTGTACCTGGCGACCCGTGACCAGGTCCCACACCCTCACCGTCCGGTCTGTAACGGATACACTGTCAGAGGGTGTACCTGGCGACCCGTGGCCAGGTCCCACACCCTCACCGTCCGGTCTGTAACGGATACACTGTCAGAAGGTGTACCTGGCGACCCGTGGCCAGGTCCCACACCCTCACCGTCCGGTCTGCAGAGGAGAAATGGGCGTCTTAGCGTCTAGTCAGACAGTGTGAAAGACCGCGCCGGGACAGTAATTCTATTTGATCAGGTCCGGTCTGCAGAGGAGAAATGAGCGTCTTAGCGTCTAGTCAGACAGTGTGAAAGACCGTGTCGGGACATTTCTATTTGATCCGGTCCGGTCTGCAGAGGAGAAATGAGCGTCTTAGCGTCTAGTCAGACAGTGTGAAAGACCGTGTCGGGACATTTCTATTTGATCCGGTCCGGTCTGCAGAGGAGAAATGAGCGTCTTAGCGTCTAGTCAGACAGTGTGAAAGACCGTGCCGGGACAGTTCTATTTGATGTTGGCTTTACCATTCGACGATAACGCAGCGTAACGATCTCGGTTGAACGTAACTATCTCAAACCAGTGCTCAGTAGCGTCCAGTGTTTTGAGTAAATGTCCTGTTTCCTAAACCACTGCCCCATCGAACCAACAGATCTCCCGCAGTGATCCGGACCTGGTGCGATCCCTTCATAACTACCGAACCACCGTTTGGCTCACAAGCTGGTCCAGATCCTCCCCCCTGCCCCCTCCCATACCCCCCCCCCCCCCCCCCCCCCCCCCTCCTGGACGTACCTTTCGATCCGGACAGCATTATATCATCAGTAGCGCAGACGGAGAGCACTGCCTTGGCGTGTCCCTCTGCGACGTGGGAGCAGACGAGGGGCGCCCGGCCGACCCGGCCCTGGTACGGCGTGATCGCCCCCACCTCATGTGCCTCCTCCTGCTGTAACGTACATATACAAGCATACATAAGGCAACGTGTAGCATAGTCAATAGATACATTTCACATACAAACAGTGATTAACTCAGTTCCTGACTGGAAGAGAGACTAGCCGTTCCTTGCACATTCTAGCTCATCTGATGTCTTCAATCATCAGCTTAAAGGAAATAGTTCACCTTGGAAATTTTTTACCCAACACGATTCGATTATATTTAATACAATTTATTTTTATATTGTCAAAAATGGCCTTATATCGCGCCGATTCAGGGCAGAAGGCCGTACATTTTTATTGTGTATCAAAACTATATGCATACTCTCTGAGTCAGCGTCCTGACGTCACGCGAATGTAAACAATGGTTCAGCCAATCAGATTCGAAAGTAGTCACGTAAAGATAGACTCGCATTGGAGATGTGCCAACCGGCGGCCGGCGATCGCTTGCTAGCACCAGCTGTAAGCTGATTGGCTAATGGTATAGCCTCTGCCCGGTCTAGAACCAGTACACCATTCTTTCGCCAGCACCGCATTCCTTCGCCAAAAACTCAAATATATTCGGCTGGAGTCATTTCAGTCAAGAAAACTTGCAGATAGGGGTTTCCCAACACGGGCTACAAAACTGCTATCTCAGTTTAAAACTAATGTTGAAGGTGAACTATTTCCTTTAATCAGAGCAAATAAGACGGTTTAGATGAATCGACATGCAAATGGCAGTGCGCCCTACAGCGGGTACGTTACCTGTCCAGTGCCGGAGGAAGTCAGCCGATGGAAGACGTTCTCCTCCCTGGACGTCTGTCGTCGGTATGAGGCGGGCGATCCCGGCGGAGTCAGGCCTCCCCCCGACTCGGAACTGGCCGCACACACATCAGGTCAGGTCAGGTCAGGTCGAAAGAGGCACAGCTACACCAGGTAAGGTCAAGACAGTGAGGTAACCGGAACAGACCAGGGGACAGGCAGCACGCAGTCCGAAGACGTGGCGCGCAGCCCGGCCAGAAGACTGAGGCCAAACGATCACTGCAGCTAATCCAGAGACTTGTCTGGAGCATGGGCGTCGGAGGGGGGGGGGGGGGGGACAGGGAGACACTGTCAGAGGGTGTACCTGGCGATCCGTGCCCCAACATTTTCAGACTTTAACATTACGCCAATGGGCGTTGCATTGAAAGAATAGACTACAAAATGTCTCCGTCCCCCCACCCAACTTTCAGGTGGCGACGCCCTTGGTTTGGAGTCAGTTATATTAACGGCCATAAAGACTAGAGCATCACATAGCTCGAGTTAACCGTAGCAGAGACCACATTGTTCTTCTCAACAGCAATTGTGCACCCACTGCCTCCATTCTTAGTTACTCGAAAACCTTTCCCCGTGGCGTATAGAACAAGCAACTTAGCGGGAATTAAACCTGCAGCTAGCGGGAATTAAACCTGCAGCTAGCGGGAATTAAGATGTCACAGCACAGCAGCCAAACGAACAAGTTTCTTAACTCTGCATTATGCATTAATCAGACACCTACCATGACAGACGTCCGTCCCACGTCAGACACCTACCATGACAGACGTCCGTCCCACGTCAGACACCTACCATGACAGACGTCCGTCCCACGTCAGACACCTACCATGACAGACGTCCGTCCCACGTCAGACACCTACCATGACAGACGTCCGTCCCACGTCAGACACCTACCATGACAGACATCCGTCCCACGTCAGACACCTACCATGACAGACGTCCGTCCACCGTCCCACGTCAGACACCTACCATGACAGACGTCCGTCCCACGTCAGACACCTACCATGACAGACGTCCGTCCCACGTCAGACACCTACCATGACAGACGTCCGTCCCACGTCAGACACCTACCATGACAGACATCCGTCCCACGTCAGACACCTACCATGACAGACGTCCGTCCACCGTCCCACGTCAGACACCTACCATGACAGACGTCCGTCCCACGTCAGACACCTACCATGACAGACGTCCGTCCCACGTCAGACACCTACCATGACAGACGTCCGTCCCACGTCAGACACCTACCATGACAGACGTCCGTCCCACGTCAGACACCTACCATGACAGACGTCCGTCCCACGTCAGACACCTACCATGACAGACATCCGTCCCACGTCAGACACCTACCATGACAGACATCCGTCCCACGTCAGACACCTACCATGACAGACATCCGTCCCACGTCAGACACCTACCATGACAGACGTCCGTCCCACGTCAGACACCTACCATGACAGACGTCCGTCCCACGTCAGACACCTACCATGACAGACGTCCGTCCCACGTCAGACACCTACCATGACAGACGTCCGTCCCACGTCAGACACCTACCATGACAGACGTCCGTCCCACGTCAGACACCTACCATGACAGACGTCCGTCTACCGTCCCACGTCAGACACCTACCATGACAGACGTCCGTCCCACGTCAGACACCTACCATGACAGACGTCCGTCCCACGTCAGACACCTACCATGACAGACGTCCGTCCCACGTCAGACACCTACCATGACAGACGTCCGTCCCACGTCAGACACCTACCATGACAGACGTCCGTCCCACGTCAGACACCTACCATGACAGACGTCCGTCCCACGTCAGACACCTACCATGACAGACGTCCGTCCCACGTCAGACACCTACCATGACAGACGTCCGTCCCACGTCAGACACCTACCATGACAGACGTCCGTCCCACGTCAGACACCTACCATGACAGACGTCCGTCCCACGTCAGACACCTACCATGACAGACGTCCGTCCCACGTCAGACACCTACCATGACAGACGTCCGTCCCACGTCAGACACCTACCATGACAGACGTCCGTCCCACGTCAGACACCTACCATGACAGACGTCCGTCCCACGTCAGACACCTACCATGACAGAAGTCCGTCCCACGTCAGACACCTACCATGACAGACGTCCGTCCCACGTCAGACACCTACCATGACAGACGTCCGTCCCACGTCAGACACCTACCATGACAGACGTCCGTCCCACGTCAGACACCTACCATGACAGACGTCCGCCCCACGTCAGACACCTACCATGACAGACGTCCGTCCCACGTCAGACACCTACCATGACAGACGTCCGTCCCACGTCAGACACCTACCATGACAGACGTCCGTCCCACGTCAGACACCTACCATGACAGACGTCCGTCCCACGTCAGACACCTACCATGACAGACGTCCGTCCCACGTCAGACACCTACCATGACAGACGTCCGTCCCACGTCAGACACCTACCATGACAGACGTCCGTCTACCGTCCCACGTCAGACACCTACCATGACAGACGTCCGTCTACCGTCCCACGTCAGACACCTACCATGACAGACGTCCGTCCCACGTCAGACACCTACCATGACAGACGTCCGTCCCACGTCAGACACCTACCATGACAGACGTCCGTCTACCGTCCCACGTCAGACACCTACCATGACAGACGTCCGTCCCACGTCAGACACCTACCATGACAGACGTCCGTCCCACGTCAGACACCTACCATGACAGACGTCCGTCCCACGTCAGACACCTACCATGACAGACGTCCGTCCCACGTCAGACACCTACCATGACAGACGTCCGTCTACCGTCCCACGTCAGACACCTACCATGACAGACGTCCGTCCCACGTCAGACACCTACCATGACAGACGTCCGTCCCACGTCAGACACCTACCATGACAGACATCCGTCCCACGTCAGACACCTACCATGACAGACGTCCGTCCCACGTCAGACACCTACCATGACAGACGTCCGTCCCACGTCAGACACCTACCATGACAGACGTCCGTCCCACGTCAGACACCTACCATGACAGACGTCCGTCCCACGTCAGACACCTACCATGACAGACGTCCGTCCCACGTCAGACACCTACCATGACAGACGTCCGTCCCACGTCAGACACCTACCATGACAGACGTCCGTCCCACGTCAGACACCTACCATGACAGACGTCCGTCCCACGTCAGACACCTACCATGACAGACGTCCGTCTACCGTCCCACGTCAGACACCTACCATGACAGACGTCCGTCCCACGTCAGACACCTACCATGACAGACGTCCGTCCCACGTCAGACACCTACCATGACAGACGTCCGTCTACCGTCCCACGTCAGACACCTACCATGACAGACGTCCGTCCCACGTCAGACACCTACCATGACAGACGTCCGTCTACCGTCCCACGTCAGACACCTACCATGACAGACGTCCGTCTACCGTCCCACGTCAGACACCTACCATGACAGACGTCCGTCTACCGTCCCACGTCAGACACCTACCATGACAGACGTCCGTCTACCGTCCCACGTCAGACACCTACCATGACAGACGTCCGTCCACCGTCCCACGTCAGACACCTACCATGACAGACGTCCGTCCACCGTCCCACGTCAGACACCTACCATGACAGACGTCCGTCCCACGTCAGACACCTACCATGACAGACGTCCGTCTACCGTCCCACGTCAGACACCTACCATGACAGACGTCCGTCCCACGTCAGACACCTACCATGACAGACGTCCGTCCCACGTCAGACACCTACCATGACAGACGTCCGTCTACCGTCCCACGTCAGACACCTACCATGACAGACGTCCGTCCCACGTCAGACACCTACCATGACAGACGTCCGTCTACCGTCCCACGTCAGACACCTACCATGACAGACGTCCGTCCCACGTCAGACACCTACCATGACAGACGTCCGTCTACCGTCCCACGTCAGACACCTACCATGACAGACGTCCGTCCCACGTCAGACACCTACCATGACAGACGTCCGTCCCACGTCAGACACCTACCATGACAGACGTCCGTCCCACGTCAGACACCTACCATGACAGACGTCCGTCTACCGTCCCACGTCAGACACCTACCATGACAGACGTCCGTCCCACGTCAGACACCTACCATGACAGACGTCCGTCTACCGTCCCACGTCAGACACCTACCATGACAGACGTCCGTCCCACGTCAGACACCTACCATGACAGACGTCCGTCCCACGTCAGACACGTACCATGACAGACGTCCGTCTACCGTCCCACGTCAGACACCTACCATGACAGACGTCCGTCTACCGTCCCACGTCAGACACCTACCATGACAGACGTCCGTCCCACGTCAGACACCTACCATGACAGACGTCCGTCTACCGTCCCACGTCAAACACCTACCATGACAGACGTCCGTCCCACGTCAGACACCTACCATGACAGACGTCCGTCCCACGTCAGACACCTACCATGACAGACGTCCGTCCCACGTCAGACACCTACCATGACAGACGTCCGTCTACCGTCCCACGTCAGACACCTACCATGACAGACGTCCGTCCCACGTCAGACACCTACCATGACAGACGTCCGTCCCACGTCAGACACCTACCATGACAGACGTCCGTCTACCGTCCCACGTCAGACACCTACCATGACAGACGTCCGTCTACCGTCCCACGTCAGACACCTACCATGACAGACGTCCGTCCCACGTCAGACACCTACCATGACAGACGTCCGTCCCACGTCAGACACCTACCATGACAGACGTCCGTCTACCGTCCCACGTCAGACACCTACCATGACAGACGTCCGTCCCACGTCAGACACCTACCATGACAGACGTCCGTCTACCGTCCCACGTCAGACACCTACCATGACAGACGTCCGTCCCACGTCAGACACCTACCATGACAGACGTCCGTCTACCGTCCCACGTCAGACACCTACCATGACAGACGTCCGTCTACCGTCCCACGTCAGACACCTACCATGACAGACGTCCGTCCCACGTCAGACACCTACCATGACAGACGTCCGTCCCACGTCAGACACCTACCATGACAGACGTCCGTCTACCGTCCCACGTCAGACACCTACCATGACAGACGTCCGTCTACCGTCCCACGTCAGACACCTACCATGACAGACGTCCGTCCCACGTCAGACACCTACCATGACAGACGTCCGTCCCACGTCCCACGTCAGACACCTACCATGACAGACGTCCGTCCCACGTCAGACACCTACCATGACAGACGTCCGTCCCACGTCAGACACCTACCATGACAGACGTCCGTCCCACGTCAGACACCTACCATGACAGACGTCCGTCCCACGTCAGACACCTACCATGACAGACGTCCGTCCCACGTCAGACACCTACCATGACAGACGTCCGTCCCACGTCAGACACCTACCATGACAGACGTCCGTCCCACGTCAGACACCTACCATGACAGACGTCCGTCCCACGTCAGACACCTACCATGACAGACGTCCGTCCCACGTCAGACACCTACCATGACAGACGTCCGTCCCACGTCAGACACCTACCATGACAGACGTCCGTCTACCGTCCCACGTCAGACACCTACCATCACAGACGTCCGTCCCACGTCAGACACCTACCATGACAGACGTCCGTCCCACGTCAGACACCTACCATGACAGACGTCCGTCCCACGTCAGACACCTACCATGACAGACGTCCGTCCCACGTCAGACACCTACCATGACAGACGTCCGTCCCACGTCAGACACCTACCATGACAGACGTCCGTCCCACGTCAGACACCTACCATGACAGACGTCCGTCCCACGTCAGACACCTACCATGACAGACGTCCGTCCCACGTCAGACACCTACCATGACAGACGTCCGTCCACCGTCCCCCGTCAGACACCTACCATGACAGACGTCCGTCCCACGTCAGACACCTACCATGACAGACGTCCGTCCACCGTCCCACGTCAGACACCTACCATGACAGACGTCCGTCCCACGTCAGACACCTACCATGACAGACGTCCGTCTACCGTCCCACCTCAGACACCTACCATGGCATACGTCCGTCTACCGTCCCACGTCAGACACCTACCATGACAGACGTCCGTCCACCGTCCCACGTCAGACACCTACCATGACAGACGTCCGTCCCACGTCAGACACCTACCATGACAGACGTCCGTCTACCGTCCCACGTCAGACACCTACCATGACAGACGTCCGTCCCACGTCAGACACCTACCATGACAGACGTCCGTCCCACGTCCCACGTCAGACACCTACCATGACAGACGTCCGTCTACCGTCCCACGTCAGACACCAACCATGTGGACGGACGTGGGACGGACGTCTGTCATGGTAGGTGTCTGACGTGGGACGGACGTCTGTCATGGTAGGTGTCTGACGTGGGACGGACGTCTGTCATGGTAGGTGTCTGACGTGGGACGGACGTCTGTCATGGTAGGTGTCTGACGTGGGACGGTGGACGGACGTCTGTCCACCGTCCCACGTCAGACACCTACCATGACAGACGTCCGTCCCACGTCAGACACCTACCATGACAGACGTCCGTCCCACGTCAGACACCTACCATGACAGACGTCCGTCTACCGTCCCACGTCAGACACCTACCATGACAGACGTCCGTCCACCGTCCCACGTCAGACACCTACCATGACAGACGTCCGTCTACCGTCAGACACCTACCATGACAGACGTCCGTCTACCGTCCCACGTCAGACACCTACCATGACAGACGTCCGTCCACCGTCCCCCGTCAGACACCTACCATGACAGACGTCCGTCCCACGTCAGACACCTACCATGACAGACATCCGTCCACCGTCCCACGTCAGACACCTACCATGACAGACGTCCGTCCACCGTCCCACGTCAGACACCTACCATGACAGACGTCCGTCCCACGTCAGACACCTACCATGACAGACGTCCGTCTACCGTCCCACCTCAGACACCTACCATGACAGACGTCCGTCTACCGTCCCACGTCAGACACCTACCATGACAGACGTCCGTCCACCGTCCCACGTCAGACACCTACCATGACAGACGTCCGTCCCACGTCAGACACCTACCATGACAGACGTCCGTCTACCGTCCCACGTCAGACACCTACCATGACAGACGTCCGTCCCACGTCAGACACCTACCATGACAGACGTCCGTCCACCGTCCCACGTCAGACACCTACCATGACAGACGTCCGTCTACCGTCCCACGTCAGACACCTACCATGACAGACGTCCGTCCACCGTCCCACGTCAGACACCTACCATGACAGACGTCCGTCCCACGTCAGACACCTACCATGACAGACGTCCGTCTACCGTCCCACGTCAGACACCTGCCATGACAGACGTCCGTCTACCGTCCCACGTCAGACACCTACCATGACAGACGTCCGTCTACCGTCCCACGTCAGACACCTACCATGACAGACGTCCGTCTACCGTCCCACGTCAGACACCTACCATGACAGACGTCCGTCTACCGTCCCACGTCAGACACCTACCATGACAGACGTCCGTCTACCGTCCCACGTCAGACACCTACCATGACAGACGTCCGTCCACCGTCCCACGTCAGACACCTACCATGACAGACGTCCGTCCACCGTCCCACGTCAGACACCTACCATGACAGACGTCCGTCCCACGTCAGACACCTACCATGACAGACGTCCGTCCCACGTCAGACACCTACCATGACAGACGTCCGTCCCACGTCAGACACCTACCATGACAGACGTCCGTCCCACGTCAGACACCTACCATGACAGACGTCCGTCCCACGTCAGACACCTACCATGACAGACGTCCGTCCCACGTCAGACACCTACCATGACAGACGTCCGTCCCACGTCAGACACCTACCATGACAGACGTCCGTCCCACGTCAGACACCTACCATGACAGACGTCCGTCCCACGTCAGACACCTACCATGACAGACGTCCGTCCCACGTCAGACACCTACCATGACAGAAGTCCGTCCCACGTCAGACACCTACCATGACAGACGTCCGTCCCACGTCAGACACCTACCATGACAGACGTCCGTCCCACGTCAGACACCTACCATGACAGACGTCCGTCCCACGTCAGACACCTACCATGACAGACGTCCGCCCCACGTCAGACACCTACCATGACAGACGTCCGTCCCACGTCAGACACCTACCATGACAGACGTCCGTCCCACGTCAGACACCTACCATGACAGACGTCCGTCCCACGTCAGACACCTACCATGACAGACGTCCGTCCCACGTCAGACACCTACCATGACAGACGTCCGTCCCACGTCAGACACCTACCATGACAGACGTCCGTCCCACGTCAGACACCTACCATGACAGACGTCCGTCTACCGTCCCACGTCAGACACCTACCATGACAGACGTCCGTCTACCGTCCCACGTCAGACACCTACCATGACAGACGTCCGTCCCACGTCAGACACCTACCATGACAGACGTCCGTCCCACGTCAGACACCTACCATGACAGACGTCCGTCTACCGTCCCACGTCAGACACCTACCATGACAGACGTCCGTCCCACGTCAGACACCTACCATGACAGACGTCCGTCCCACGTCAGACACCTACCATGACAGACGTCCGTCCCACGTCAGACACCTACCATGACAGACGTCCGTCCCACGTCAGACACCTACCATGACAGACGTCCGTCTACCGTCCCACGTCAGACACCTACCATGACAGACGTCCGTCCCACGTCAGACACCTACCATGACAGACGTCCGTCCCACGTCAGACACCTACCATGACAGACATCCGTCCCACGTCAGACACCTACCATGACAGACGTCCGTCCCACGTCAGACACCTACCATGACAGACGTCCGTCCCACGTCAGACACCTACCATGACAGACGTCCGTCCCACGTCAGACACCTACCATGACAGACGTCCGTCCCACGTCAGACACCTACCATGACAGACGTCCGTCCCACGTCAGACACCTACCATGACAGACGTCCGTCCCACGTCAGACACCTACCATGACAGACGTCCGTCCCACGTCAGACACCTACCATGACAGACGTCCGTCCCACGTCAGACACCTACCATGACAGACGTCCGTCTACCGTCCCACGTCAGACACCTACCATGACAGACGTCCGTCCCACGTCAGACACCTACCATGACAGACGTCCGTCCCACGTCAGACACCTACCATGACAGACGTCCGTCTACCGTCCCACGTCAGACACCTACCATGACAGACGTCCGTCCCACGTCAGACACCTACCATGACAGACGTCCGTCTACCGTCCCACGTCAGACACCTACCATGACAGACGTCCGTCTACCGTCCCACGTCAGACACCTACCATGACAGACGTCCGTCTACCGTCCCACGTCAGACACCTACCATGACAGACGTCCGTCTACCGTCCCACGTCAGACACCTACCATGACAGACGTCCGTCCACCGTCCCACGTCAGACACCTACCATGACAGACGTCCGTCCACCGTCCCACGTCAGACACCTACCATGACAGACGTCCGTCCCACGTCAGACACCTACCATGACAGACGTCCGTCTACCGTCCCACGTCAGACACCTACCATGACAGACGTCCGTCCCACGTCAGACACCTACCATGACAGACGTCCGTCCCACGTCAGACACCTACCATGACAGACGTCCGTCTACCGTCCCACGTCAGACACCTACCATGACAGACGTCCGTCCCACGTCAGACACCTACCATGACAGACGTCCGTCTACCGTCCCACGTCAGACACCTACCATGACAGACGTCCGTCCCACGTCAGACACCTACCATGACAGACGTCCGTCTACCGTCCCACGTCAGACACCTACCATGACAGACGTCCGTCCCACGTCAGACACCTACCATGACAGACGTCCGTCCCACGTCAGACACCTACCATGACAGACGTCCGTCCCACGTCAGACACCTACCATGACAGACGTCCGTCTACCGTCCCACGTCAGACACCTACCATGACAGACGTCCGTCCCACGTCAGACACCTACCATGACAGACGTCCGTCTACCGTCCCACGTCAGACACCTACCATGACAGACGTCCGTCCCACGTCAGACACCTACCATGACAGACGTCCGTCCCACGTCAGACACGTACCATGACAGACGTCCGTCTACCGTCCCACGTCAGACACCTACCATGACAGACGTCCGTCTACCGTCCCACGTCAGACACCTACCATGACAGACGTCCGTCCCACGTCAGACACCTACCATGACAGACGTCCGTCTACCGTCCCACGTCAAACACCTACCATGACAGACGTCCGTCCCACGTCAGACACCTACCATGACAGACGTCCGTCCCACGTCAGACACCTACCATGACAGACGTCCGTCCCACGTCAGACACCTACCATGACAGACGTCCGTCTACCGTCCCACGTCAGACACCTACCATGACAGACGTCCGTCCCACGTCAGACACCTACCATGACAGACGTCCGTCCCACGTCAGACACCTACCATGACAGACGTCCGTCTACCGTCCCACGTCAGACACCTACCATGACAGACGTCCGTCTACCGTCCCACGTCAGACACCTACCATGACAGACGTCCGTCCCACGTCAGACACCTACCATGACAGACGTCCGTCCCACGTCAGACACCTACCATGACAGACGTCCGTCTACCGTCCCACGTCAGACACCTACCATGACAGACGTCCGTCCCACGTCAGACACCTACCATGACAGACGTCCGTCTACCGTCCCACGTCAGACACCTACCATGACAGACGTCCGTCCCACGTCAGACACCTACCATGACAGACGTCCGTCTACCGTCCCACGTCAGACACCTACCATGACAGACGTCCGTCTACCGTCCCACGTCAGACACCTACCATGACAGACGTCCGTCCCACGTCAGACACCTACCATGACAGACGTCCGTCCCACGTCAGACACCTACCATGACAGACGTCCGTCTACCGTCCCACGTCAGACACCTACCATGACAGACGTCCGTCTACCGTCCCACGTCAGACACCTACCATGACAGACGTCCGTCCCACGTCAGACACCTACCATGACAGACGTCCGTCCCACGTCCCACGTCAGACACCTACCATGACAGACGTCCGTCCCACGTCAGACACCTACCATGACAGACGTCCGTCCCACGTCAGACACCTACCATGACAGACGTCCGTCCCACGTCAGACACCTACCATGACAGACGTCCGTCCCACGTCAGACACCTACCATGACAGACGTCCGTCCCACGTCAGACACCTACCATGACAGACGTCCGTCCCACGTCAGACACCTACCATGACAGACGTCCGTCCCACGTCAGACACCTACCATGACAGACGTCCGTCCCACGTCAGACACCTACCATGACAGACGTCCGTCCCACGTCAGACACCTACCATGACAGACGTCCGTCCCACGTCAGACACCTACCATGACAGACGTCCGTCTACCGTCCCACGTCAGACACCTACCATCACAGACGTCCGTCCCACGTCAGACACCTACCATGACAGACGTCCGTCCCACGTCAGACACCTACCATGACAGACGTCCGTCCCACGTCAGACACCTACCATGACAGACGTCCGTCCCACGTCAGACACCTACCATGACAGACGTCCGTCCCACGTCAGACACCTACCATGACAGACGTCCGTCCCACGTCAGACACCTACCATGACAGACGTCCGTCCCACGTCAGACACCTACCATGACAGACGTCCGTCCCACGTCAGACACCTACCATGACAGACGTCCGTCCACCGTCCCCCGTCAGACACCTACCATGACAGACGTCCGTCCCACGTCAGACACCTACCATGACAGACGTCCGTCCACCGTCCCACGTCAGACACCTACCATGACAGACGTCCGTCCCACGTCAGACACCTACCATGACAGACGTCCGTCTACCGTCCCACCTCAGACACCTACCATGGCATACGTCCGTCTACCGTCCCACGTCAGACACCTACCATGACAGACGTCCGTCCACCGTCCCACGTCAGACACCTACCATGACAGACGTCCGTCCCACGTCAGACACCTACCATGACAGACGTCCGTCTACCGTCCCACGTCAGACACCTACCATGACAGACGTCCGTCCCACGTCAGACACCTACCATGACAGACGTCCGTCCCACGTCCCACGTCAGACACCTACCATGACAGACGTCCGTCTACCGTCCCACGTCAGACACCAACCATGTGGACGGACGTGGGACGGACGTCTGTCATGGTAGGTGTCTGACGTGGGACGGACGTCTGTCATGGTAGGTGTCTGACGTGGGACGGACGTCTGTCATGGTAGGTGTCTGACGTGGGACGGACGTCTGTCATGGTAGGTGTCTGACGTGGGACGGTGGACGGACGTCTGTCCACCGTCCCACGTCAGACACCTACCATGACAGACGTCCGTCCCACGTCAGACACCTACCATGACAGACGTCCGTCCCACGTCAGACACCTACCATGACAGACGTCCGTCTACCGTCCCACGTCAGACACCTACCATGACAGACGTCCGTCCACCGTCCCACGTCAGACACCTACCATGACAGACGTCCGTCTACCGTCAGACACCTACCATGACAGACGTCCGTCTACCGTCCCACGTCAGACACCTACCATGACAGACGTCCGTCCACCGTCCCCCGTCAGACACCTACCATGACAGACGTCCGTCCCACGTCAGACACCTACCATGACAGACATCCGTCCACCGTCCCACGTCAGACACCTACCATGACAGACGTCCGTCCACCGTCCCACGTCAGACACCTACCATGACAGACGTCCGTCCCACGTCAGACACCTACCATGACAGACGTCCGTCTACCGTCCCACCTCAGACACCTACCATGACAGACGTCCGTCTACCGTCCCACGTCAGACACCTACCATGACAGACGTCCGTCCACCGTCCCACGTCAGACACCTACCATGACAGACGTCCGTCCCACGTCAGACACCTACCATGACAGACGTCCGTCTACCGTCCCACGTCAGACACCTACCATGACAGACGTCCGTCCCACGTCAGACACCTACCATGACAGACGTCCGTCCACCGTCCCACGTCAGACACCTACCATGACAGACGTCCGTCTACCGTCCCACGTCAGACACCTACCATGACAGACGTCCGTCCACCGTCCCACGTCAGACACCTACCATGACAGACGTCCGTCCCACGTCAGACACCTACCATGACAGACGTCCGTCCCACGTCAGACACCTGCCATGACAGACGTCCGTCTACCGTCCCACGTCAGACACCTACCATGACAGACGTCCGTCTACCGTCCCACGTCAGACACCTACCATGACAGACGTCCGTCTACCGTCCCACGTCAGACACCTACCATGACAGACGTCCGTCTACCGTCCCACGTCAGACACCTACCATGACAGACGTCCGTCTACCGTCCCACGTCAGACACCTACCATGACAGACGTCCGTCCACCGTCCCACGTCAGACACCTACCATGACAGACGTCCGTCCACCGTCCCACGTCAGACACCTACCATGACAGACGTCCGTCCCACGTCAGACACCTACCATGACAGACGTCCGTCCCACGTCAGACACCTACCATGACAGACGTCCGTCCCACGTCAGACACCTACCATGACAGACGTCCGTCTACCGTCCCACGTCAGACACTTACCATGACAGACGTCCGTCTACCGTCCCACGTCAGACACCTACCATGACAGACGTCCGTCTACCGTCCCACGTCAGACACCTACCATGACAGACGTCCGTCTACCGTCCCACGTCAGACACCTACCATGACAGACGTCCGTCTACCGTCCCACGTCAGACACCTACCATGACAGACGTCCGTCCACCGTCCCACGTCAGACACCTACCATGACAGACGTCCGTCCCACGTCAGACACCTACCATGACAGACGTCCGTCCCACGTCAGACACCTACCATGACAGACGTCCGTCCCACGTCAGACACCTACCATGACAGACGTCCGTCTACCGTCCCACGTCAGACACCTACCATGACAGACGTCCGTCTACCGTCCCACGTCACACACCTACCATGACATACGTCCGTCCCACGTCAGACACCTACCATGACAGACGTCCGTCTACCGTCCCACGTCAGACACCTACCATGACAGACGTCCGTCTACCGTCCCACGTCAGACACCTACCATGACAGACGTCCGTCCACCGTCCCACGTCAGACACCTACCATGACAGACAGACGTCCACCGTCAGACACCTACCATGACAGACGTCCGTCTACCGTCGCCGTCCCACGTCAGACACCTACCATGACAGACGTCCGTCTACCGTCGCCGTTCCACGTCAGACACCTACCATGACAGACGTCCGTCTACCGTCGCCGTCCCACGTCAGACATCTACCATGACATACGTCCGTCTACCGTCCCACGTCAGACACCTACCATGACAGACGTCCGTCTACCGTCACCGTCCCACGTCAGACACCTACCATGACAGACGTCCGTCTACCGTCGCCGTCCCACGTCAGACACCTACCATGACAGACGTCCGTCTACCGTCCCACGTCAGACACCTACCATAACAGACGTCCGTCTACCGTCCCACGTCAGACACCTACCATGACAGACGTCCGTCCACCGTCCCACGTCAGACACCTACCATGACAGACGTCCGTCTACCGTCCCACGTCAGACACCTACCATGACAGACGTCCGTCTACCGTCCCACGTCAGACACCTACCATGACAGACGTCCGTCTACCGTCGCCGTCCCACGTCAGACACCTACCATGACAGACGTCCGTCTACCGTCGCCGTCACACGTCAGACACCTATCATGACAGACGTCCGTCTACCGTCCCACGTCAGACACCTACCATGACAGACGTCCGTCTACCGTCCCACGTCAGACACCTACCATGACAGACGTCTGTCCACCGTCCCACGTCAGACACCTACCATGACAGACGTCCGTCTACCGTCGCCATCCCACGTCAGACACCTGCCATGACAGACGTCCGTCTACCGTCGCCGTCCCACGTCAGACACCTACCATGACAGACGTCCGTCCACCGTCCCACGTCAGACACCTACCATGACAGACGTCCGTCTACCGTCCCACGTCAGACACCTACCATGACAGACGTCCGTCTACCGTCGCCGTCCCACGTCAGACACCTACCATGACAGACGTCCGTCCCGCATCAGACACCTACCATGACAGACGTTCGTCTACCGTCGCCGTCCCACGTCAGACACCTACCATGACAGACGTCCGTCTACTGTGGCCGTCCCACGTCAGACACCTACCACAGACGCCCGCTCCGGTTCGGGCAGCTGCAGTTATATGACACCAGCCCTGTACTCACGGTCGCAGGTTGTTGTTAGTAACGCTAACGTTTCGGCGCGCCAGTCGCGGTGAGAGGGCGTCCCTGTAGGCCCGCCGGCCGAGTAGCGGCATGGGACGCGGGTCGGAGCGGCAGTACCCCCTGCGAGACAGAGCCACCCGGCGAACCACGCTGGTGACTGACACGTACCATACAGCAGGGCACGGGCCGGCCATATTAGGAAGAGCGGGTTAATCACGTTAGCGATATAGGCCAAAATCACACCGCAAAGCAAAACATAAATGTGAGCACATACCAGTATGAGCACATACCAGCAACGTTTGTTCGTGGTTACTGAATGCCCATCGAAGTCTAGAACCACTTTCTTCGTTAGGCCGCCTCCTAGAAGACGCGTTTTAGTAGAAAATCCCAAAGAATGGCACATATTTGCAATGTCATTACTTGAAACATCGGTGTAAGTAAATTAGGCACGTCCAGTTAAAATGAGGAGTAAGTGGGTGAGAGGGGAGGGGGTGGCTGTGAGCCCGTGTTTACCCACCCGCTCGATCCGGACACGGTATCGTTGCCGGACACGGTGTGGCTCAGGGAGCGGGTGAAGACGGGCGGTGCCGGCGCCGCTGTCGGCGGAGCCGGGGGCGGCATCGTCAGCCTGCCCTCCGTGTCCCCGCCGCCACCACCGCCGCCGCCGCCGCCGCCGCTGCGGGTACCGCGCGCCTCCTGCCCAGCTGTCGGGCCCGCCGCCGGGGTCGGGTCACCCCCGCCCCCGCCGCCCCCGTCATTGTTAGCGAACAGCAGCTCCTGGGTGGTGGTGGTCTTGCGTCGTGCCTTGTCGCGGGCGGGAGCGGGAGCGGGGGCGGCCCAGGTCGGCTGCTGCTCGGTGGCCTCGCCGTCTGAAGCGGAGCCGTCGCTGGGCTCCTGCTGGCCGGCCTCGGCGATCAGGGAGAGCACGGTGGCGTCCAGGCCGCCCTCCTCGGTCAGCAGATGCTGCAGCAGCTGCTGCTGCACGACACCCGTCTGCTCCATCTGTGAAGATATAGACACAGTGCTAGAAAGCTGCGGACAATGGATGGAGTAGTAGATCCGTCTTCGCAAGGACAGTTGTTTATTAGGGTTAAAACAAACAGGTCGGACTGCTTACCTACGGCTGAATTCATACAACCAGTCCAAACTTTTGAATATCCTTACGTTCACGATCACATCTAGACTCGAGGAGCACTAACCCCGTCCCTGCTCGACTCCCCGGGCCTCCCCCGGAGTGCCGCGGCGCCGTACCTGCTCCATTTTGACCTCCGTGTCCTTGGCAGTGGCCTCATGTTGGGCGGCCACGTAGCTCTGATGGATCGTCATTGAGATCAGCTTCTCCAGCAGGTATTCCATCTCCTCCTGCTCGACGTTCCGCACCAGCAAGGCAGGGTCCTGGATCGGCAGCTCCTCCTGTCAGGTCACAGGTCAGGTCAGGTCAGCTACTCCATCTCCTCCTGGTCGACGTTCCGCACCAGGAGAGCAGGATCCTGTATCGGCAGCTCCTCCTGTCAGGTCAGAAGCCTGAGGACACTCGAGTCAGGGACAAACTATTCCTTCATGCAACCGTCTGCACCAGGACAAGCCATGACACGCATCCCCCGGCTAAAACTCGCGACTCGCCTTGGACTCCTCGATGGACATGATGCCGGCCTGGCACTCGTTGATGCTGTCGTTGATGTAGTCCATGTTGGCGCGGATGCCCTCGATAGTCTCCTCGAGCTCCATCATCTGCTGTTGAGTGCAGCCGGCCAGCAGCACCTTGTCCCGCTGCTTCATGACGCGGGCCAGCCGCCGCCGCAGCGACTCGCGGTCCTTCAGGTGTCTGTACAGACAGACAGACAGACAGACAGACAGTGACATACTTCAGGTGTCTGCACAGCAGACTTCAAACGACTCAAATTGGTTTGAGTCGACTCAAGTCCGACTCAACAGCCGAAGAACTGACTCGACTATTGACTCAAGTGCCGTTTCAAAACAAATAATCGACTCAACTCTCGACTCAAGTGAGTTTAAACCAAAAATAATCGACCCAACTCTTGACTCAAATGCTGTTTAAAAAATAAGTCACCTCGACTCTTGACTGAAGTGCTGCTTTAACAATTGAATCGATTCGACTCATAAATATATTTGAGTCGACTCAATTTGACTCATCATGACAAGTTGAACCGGGGGGGGGGGGGGGGGGGGGTCATCAGCAGAATCGCATTTTATCTAGTGTAAATTTGAGTCGACTCAAGTTTTTTCTTCTTTTTGTTTTCTTTTTTTTCTTTCCTTTTTTTCTTTTCTTTTTTTTTCAAAAAAAAGTATGACTCAACAGCCGAAGAACTGACTCGACTCTTGACTCAAGTGCTGTTTCAAACAAATCGAATCGACTCGACTCTTGACTCAAGTGCTGTTTTTTAATTGAATAGACTCAACTCTCGACTCAAGTGTTTTTTTTATATTGAATCGACTACTCATGACTCATCCAAAAATGTCCGACTCATGAGTCGATTCATGAATCAACTCAGAGTCGGTTACAAGTCTGCTGCTCAGACACATAAACGCAGCAAGCAGTGAACCATTGGCGAATTCGTGCATCAAAGTTTGTCACTGGCTACGTTACGTAGTTCTTCATAAGGGCGACTGTCGAATTCGGTGCACTAGGACCTGACTTTCAAGCCACGAGTCGTGAAAATACCAACTTTCCATGTCCGTCTCTATAAAGCAGTGCCACCACGTCCTCACCCACGCAGTCCACGAGTCCACGAGTCTCAGCCACTGACCTCTCCATTTCCCTCTCCATGCTGGCCACGGCCTGTTTGTTGAGCGCCAGCTGGTTGATGGACTTCTCCAGCAACTGCCACTTCTTCTTGGCCGCGGCCGCCGAGAACGGTTTCGCTGCCTCTCCGCCTGCGAATAACGGAGATCAGGTAAGATACACAACACAGCCGCCGAAGTGTGCCATCATACAACCAATAACACGAGGCGATATAGTGAGCCGACTCAGGATCACAGCTGTGCACAGGTTTACCGCTGTGTTTCGCCAGCCTCCGCGTCATTACCTCTGAGTCTGAGCCTGTTGCGTGTGCGCTGCGGCTTGCCCTGCCGGCGCAGCGCCACAATCTCCTCCTGTTTCCGCTTCAGCACGACGTCCTTCACCCGCTTCTCCGCCTCCAGAGACTTGATCTGGCAATGTGACCGGCGAGGCAGAGGGACAGTCAGAGGAGGGCAGAGGCGGCCAGGGGAAGGTGGTTAGAGAGAGGGAGACAAGATTGGGGACGAACTTTGTATTTCGATATTTTATGCAAGGCCGGGTTGAAACTTATACTCGCCAAGGAAGCAGCTTAACGGTGTACGTATATCCAGCCATCCCGTGCCGCTTTTCAGCAATGGTTCAGCAACCCGGCGGCGTGAACTAGGAGAAGGTTTTCGTGCAGACTAACCGTATTTTCATGTTTGCGGTGCTCCTTCTTGAGCTGTGACAGTGCCCGGTGGTGCTGCAGGTCCATCTGCTTCATCTTGTTGGCGTCCTCCTTCATACGCTGCATTAGTTTCACCTGGGGGGAGACAGTACGGAGTAAGCGAGTGAGTGTGAGTGAGTTAGACCTCTAAAAAAGGTAGTGCACATTTTGTATTACTGGTTTCTACAATGTGTATCGAAAAGGAGTCCCCATGGAGATAAAAATAAATATATATGCAAAGATGATGTTCATATTACCAGCCGAGCGGTTATTGTACTGCAAAAGGCAGCTTGATCAAATCAAAGCCCTCCATGTAACGAACACATAGCGATGTTTGATAGCCAACGTTTAAATACAAAGCATAGGACAATGCTATTGACATTTGTATTCATCTTCGCTACCAAAGTTATTCAGTTTCACCAAGAACCCGCCAGTGCCCGGACACTACCCACCTTTGTTTTCTTCATCTCTGTGACCTCTGTTTTGAGCGTCTTCACCTGCCGCTCGTACTGGCCCTGTGAGCGCACCAGCTTGGCGTGCTCGCGTTTGGCCGACTGTAGTTTCTTCATCTCTCGCTCCATCTCGGAGAGGCGCCGTTCGTAATCATCCTTCACCTTCCGCGCTTCGTCAGAGGCGCCGGCCGACCGGCGACCGGCCGCTGCGGGCGGGAGGGGGGGGGGGGGGGGGGTCACACGCTACTTTAGCAATCATATCGAAAATACCGTGAGAAGGGCCAACAGAGCCCTTGGCGTCCTTATTTATATCGTTCCAGAGGGCTAACCCAAGAGGATATATCAAAGAGACATCAGTACTGACGTCGTATTTTGCCTACGTCCGCTCAAATATGGAATGTTGTAGCGTGATATGGGGCGGTGCCGCTCGAACGCACACTGATAGGCTGCAGCGCATAGAGCATAAGTTCCTGCTGTGGCTGAACGCCCACTGTCGCTCGCAATCACCATCCATGGCGCACTATGACCTATTGTTTCATTGTAAACTTATTTCTGTATCGGCACGTAGGACCCATCGTGATCTCATGTTCATTCACAACGCTTTTAAGGGTAAAATATCATCGTCATTATTATTGCAGTCATTTTTCGTCAATGTACCGTGTCGTACTACCAGGCAGCTGACCCTCACATTGATTGATGTGCCGTACGCCAGGGTAAATACGGTCGAATAGGGACTGTTCGCCAAACTGCCCAGGCAACTTAACCGCTTTATAGGAACGCGTCCCAATGCTGATCTCTTTGCCGATACGTACCATCAGTTCCGCACCAAACTGAGGCTGTACGTCGCATCGTTGTAACTGATTGAACTGATTTTGTGCTGTGTTCCGGATGTTTCGTTCGTTCGTTCATGTCATATTTTATGTTTAGGGTGTATTTCGTATATTTTAACACGTGTTTGTCTTGTAGCTTTATGTAATTTTACATTTTAACTTCGTCCATCATTAGGGTATCCCGTCGACGATTTTTTGCAAATAAACAAATAAACAAACAAACTACACCGGCCGACCGGCGACCGGCCGCTGCGGGCGGGGGCGGGGGGCGGGGGGGGGGGGGGCGGGGGGAGGCGGGGGGGGGGAGACGGGTGACTCTAACACAGGACATCGGCGTAGTGCAAACTGAGTCTCATTGTCCTTATCCTACGAACGAACTGAGGAGACCAAAATAAAGCAGCCCACGTAGCTGTGCATGACCAACAAACTCAGCTGTCCAGCTGCACAATGTACCAACAAAAGATAATTGCCAACGATGCCGCCCGCACCACATAGTGTTATACCATCCCCGAGTTTCAGCGACTACACTGGCAGCACATTCACCATAGACCGATCTTAATCGACATCCCATCCCTCCCGCTCAACCCCATCCGACTAACCAGTCGGCAGCCAGACCCTGCAGCCAGAACGCCACAGGACTGCCGGATCAGGGTCCCCATTCCCGACTCACTGATGTTGGAGATGACCTTGTCCCGCTCCTGTTCGGTGGCCCGTATCCGGCCGCCGAGCTGCGACAGCTTCTCCTCGTAGTGTTGCTTCATCGTGTCCATCCGGCGCTGCGACCGCTCCAGCTCCTCAATGAGCCGCTGTTTCACTGTGATCTCAGAGGACAGCTCCGCCAGCTGTTCGTTGTAGTCTTCATTCTCTGAAGGAGAGAGGCGGGGGAAATGTCCAGTCAGACCAGCGCCGGGGGTGGTGGGGGCAGACCAGGGAACGATCCAGTCGGACCAGCAACGGGGAACGGTTTGCCACCGACTGAGCTGGAGCAACCGTTAACCCCGGATGGTGAATTTTGGTTGTCATTGGACATCGTGTCACAGTCGCTGGGATTTCCTTTTTGAAGTGGTACGTTACAAGTCTGCGTAAGGGATAACAACGGTGAACTTTACAGGTCGAGTTGCCAGACACATGGTGGAGAACCCGTGCCACAGAAAATCGCATTCGTTTTCTCAGCGTCTGCTACCAACATACAGGTCGCCAGATAGGAGGCAATTCACGTGTATGAGTCAGGTACCTGCATAACTAAATACGTTCACTATATCACCATTCGGCACGAATCGACGGAATCCGACATGTTAACGGTAGCATTCCCCCTGACCTTGGCAATGGCAGTCCCGCGCCTTCGAATAACACCAGGATTATCCAGGCCAGACGCACGGTCTCCATCTGAGCTTAGATTGGATAGTTCGTTCCGCACTTGGTTGGTGCGGTTACGGCCAGCACGACACTCTCCACCACCCCCAGCAGCCACCCATCCCATGTCATCACACCAAGCCGGCGGAGTAACGCACCCTCTCCGCCACCCCCAGCAGCCACCCATCCCATGCCATCACACCAAGCCGGTGGAGTAACGCACCCTCTCCACCACCCCCAGCAGTCACCCATTCCATGTCATCACACCAAGCCGGTGGAGTAACGCACCCTCTCCACCACCCCCAGCAGCCACCCATCCCATGTCATCACACCAAGCCGGCGGAGTAACGCACCCTCTCCACCACCCCCAGCAGTCACCCATTCCATGTCATCACACCAAGCCGGCGGAGTAACGCACCCTCTCCACCACCCCCAGCAGCCACCCATTCCATGTCATCACACCAAGCCGGCGGAGTAACGCACCCTCTCCACCACCCCCAGCAGCCACCCATTCCATGTCATCACACCAAGCCGGCGGAGCGCGCGGCTGCCGTCTACCAGAGCTCGGCCGGTCCGGCCTCCACCGGACCACACGCGGCGGGGTGGAGTAGGAGCGGGGCAGGAGCGGGGCAGGAGCGGGGCAGGAGCGGGGCAGGAGCGGGGCAGGAGCGGGGCAGGAGCGGGGCAGGAGCGGGGCAGGAGCGGGGCAGGAGCGGGGCAGGAGCGGGGCAGGAGCGGGGCAGGAGCGGGGCAGGAGCGGGGCAGGAGCGGGGCAGGAGCGGGGCAGGAGCGGGGCAGGAGCGGGGCAGGAGCGGGGCAGGAGCGGGGCAGGAGCGGGGCAGGAGCGGGGCAGGAGCGGGGCAGGAGCGGGGCAGGAGCGGGGCAGGAGCGGGGCAGGAGCGGGGCAGGAGCGGGGCAGGAGCGGGGCAGGAGCGGGGCAGGAGCGGGGCAGGAGCGGGGCAGGAGCGGGATAGGAGCGGGACAGGAGCGAGACAGGAGCGGGACAGGAGCGGGACAGGAGCGGGACAGGAGCGGGACAGGAGCGGGACAGGAGCGGGACAGGGTTGAGACGGGGCCGGTACGGGGGCCGGTCAGCGGGTCAGCGGGTCAGTACCTTTGTCCTCGCTGCCGCGCCCGTCGGTCGAGTCCTCAGGTTCCGAGTCGGCCTGTTCAGATTCTGTGGACACGGTTAACGTTAGCAGGCCGGCCCGGTCGCCTGTCACCAAACGTTACAGCGGGCCCGGCTCAGTATCGGTCAGGGCAGGACTGCCGAACACCGCGTGCTGTTAGCTCAGGGACAAACCGCGCCGCAGGAAACATGGGTAGTTTCAGAAGAAGAATGACCAGAATGATGCAGGATCGGGGGAAGACGCTGATCTCACTGCGAACTGGCTGTTGAGGAGTCAGTGTTCCAAAGAGGAGATAACGAGGAACTTTTTTTAGAAATCGAGAAAAGGATAGGTTCGGCACTGACGCACGATCGGTCCCACGTCCAGTTAAGGTAATGTTAGTTATGTACATACATGTTATGTACTATGTACAATGTACATACAATGTATGTGCATAGTTATGTACATACATTTATGTTATGTGCATGATCCGTCCCACACGTAGTTAAGGCATTTACAGTTATTCACACGATCAAAACCACATCCAGTTTAGACAGTTATAGATAATAGCAGAGAACATTAAATGATAGTGTGAGTACCAAGTCCTAAACACAGGACGCAGGATCGCTGGCGAATTCAGTCACACGATTAATGCCACCTCTCCCAGAGCTAAGCAGTTACAGGTTTGAACCACACCGCTGCTAGGGCGTTAGTTACAAGTTATTGGCCGTGTTTCTACACGGTTCTCATCTCTTTACTCCCTGGCGGTAGGCGATGTCCCTCGCTTCCGTGTCAGCTCCTGTTCCGCCACACTGCCCACCTCTCCCTGGCGTTATCGCCACCCCACAAACATACCCTTGTCGTTGTCGTCACCGCTGTCGCTGGACTGTTCCGTCTCTCGGTCGGCGGAGGAGCGGCCTCCCTCACTGCTGGAGCGTCGCAGTTCGGTCTTGGTGCGCGACCGCTGCAGGTCGCGGCGGGCCTCCTCAATCAGCTCAGTCACACTGCCAGAGTCCACCTCCACCAGAGAGAGCTGCACGTCACCTGGTCAGGCACAGGGTGGTTAGGGGTCAGACGGCGAACAGGAAGGAAACGACTGGAGGAAAAGAAAAGAAAAGGGGGTCTAAAACAAATAGTTGTATCGCCACAGCCCTACATAACGGTGCTTGAGGTGGGTTTTGGTGCAGCATAATGGACAATAGAAAAGGGCTGCGTGGTATTTAAAAAAAACAGTCATCGGATTAACAGCGTCCGACACGTTATGTTCCAGGTATGTTTCACAAGAGCTTTGCTAAGAAGTGAATGCCTAGTAGATACACTTCGCAATCGTAAGCACGAGCGCGGAATGAGAAAAGTAAGACTGAGAAGAACAACAAAAATTGCCCGCCGAACTTCAGTCGGGTCAAACAAACCGGACCTGACTTCTCACTCGGCAGTGGGATGGAGATGGAGATTGAGAGAGAGAGAGAAGACTGACGGCATGGGAACGGAGACTGACCGGTGGCGATGGCCTCCTCAGAGGACACATTGCGTCCCGGAGGACTGCGGCGGCCGGAGGATGGCGGACAAGGTAGGAAGCTCGCTGTACTGCTGTGACAGTCGTTTGACTGGCCGTCGGTGGCGCCAGCAGTGGCGAGGCCCAGTGGAGAGGAGCGGGGGGAGCAGCGGGGGGAGGAGCGGTCGGCGCCGGACGGCACGGTGAAGGTACGGTCCAGCACGGCCGGGACCAGGTCCTCGAACCGGCGGACCATGATCCGCACCACACCCTCCGAGGACTGAGGATCGTCTGAGGACAGGACAGGACATCACGGGGGAACTGTGAGGGAGAGGAGCGAGTGGAACGAACGCCGAGACACGGCACAGCACAGGATACGGCTATTGATGTAGATCGTGTAGATCTACACTGAGTGTGGTGGACCAGGAGAGCAGAGAAAGGAAGCGATACAAGAATATCTTACCACACGATTAACGTGGTCTAGATGTCGCTCAAAAGCGAGAAACTCGGATCGCACACATTTCGAACGGTATTATTACGACAACCCAGACCAGAGGAAGAAAGCTTACTGCATGACACCGCAAGCCACACAGAGGGCATAGCTCCTGTTTGCTGCCGTGCCACCCGTCGCTGACCTGTGCCGGAATGCCGGGGACTGGTGCTCAGACGGGACAGGTTCCGGTTAACTCCCCGCTTCCGGAGCTGTTCGCAGGTGCTCTCCGACTCCATGAGGCGGGCGCGCAGCTCCTCTATCTCCTGTAGGTACCGGGCCACCATCTGACTGACGTCCCCGCTCGGATCTGTCGAGACAGACAGGAGTGTCAGTATTATCACGCAATTAGACGGTAGTCGATTCCGACGCTCGGGTCTACGGAGACATGCCAGAGACATGCACATCAGACATGCACATCAACTCACCCAGATAATATCGACAGGGACTGACTGCAGCATAGATTCCACAGGCACACTGGGAAACAAACTTCATCATCAACAACTTCCTACAATAGGTGAAGCTAACCTTCTAAACATCGCGCAGAGATAACTCTACTAAGTTCGGCACCAGGTACATATGCGTAGACTAGAGTTCAATTACACATAGCTCCTTCCCCCCAGCCCAGCATCCCCATATCTCCACCAGCGTCCTACTCTGTCAGCCGTTATCACCTGCCCCGATCCACTCTCCTGCTGCCTTCTCACCTGCCCCGATCCACTCTCCTGCTGCCTTCTCACCTGCCCCGATCCACTCTCCGGCTGCCTTCTCACCCGCCCCGATCCACTCTCCTGCTGCCTTCTCACCCGCCCCGATCCACTCTCATGCTGCCTTCTCACCCGCCCCGATCCACTCTCATGCTGCCTTCTCACCTGCCCCGATCCACTCTCCTGCTGCCTTCTCACCTGCCCCGATCCACTCTCCTGCTGCCTTCTCACCTGCCCCGATCCACTCTCCGGCTGCCTTCTCACCCGCCCCGATCCACTCTCCTGCTGCCTTCTCACCCGTCCCGATCCACTCTCATGCTGCCTTCTCACCTGCCCCGATCCACTCTCCTGCTGCCTTCTCACCTGCCCCGATCCACTCTTCTGCTGCCTTCTCACCTGCCCCGATCCACTCTCCGGCTGCCTTCTCACCCGCCCCGATCCACTCTCCTGCTGCCTTCTCACCCGCCCCGATCCACTCTCATGCTGCCTTCTCACCTGCCCCGATCCACTCTCCTGCTGTCTTCTCACCTGCCCCGATCCACTCTCCTGCTGCCTTCTCACCTGCCCCGATCCACTCTCCTGCTGCCTTCTCACCGGCCCCGATCCACTCTCCAGCTGCCTTCTCACCTGCCCCGATCCACTCTCCTGCTGCCTTCTCACCTGCCCCGATCCACTCTCCGGCTGCCTTCTCGGCCAGCAGCTGGGTGTTTCTGGCCGTCAGCGCCGTGATGGTCTCCTGGATCGCCTTGATGCGGGTGCGCATGTTGGCGTTCTCAGACTGCAGCATGTTGTTCTCGTGGTACATGTCGTTAATGGCCTCCGTACCGTCTTCGGTCACCACGCGCTTGCCCTGTGACACGAGGGGGGGCAGACGTGACGTGGAGGCACTCCTTCGCCAACAAGCGAGGGAGACTAACACTTGTGCATCATGACATTAAGGGCCATTTTGGCACACAAGATCGGAGAAAACATACTGGCGGACATTATCAGGCTAACTTCAAATTCAAAAGAATAGTGTGGCTATTAAGGGGAACCTCGAGACATGATCATTATCCTATAGGTTTCAGAAGTAGATCTGACGAAACAGTCCTTTGATCGCCCTTGGCCCGTCCTAACAGCGGGGGCGCTCGACAGAGGCGTCTCTCGTACCTGTCTGTACTCCATGAGCTCGAGCTGCAGCTGTTGGATCTCCTGCCGTAGCAGGGAGATGGTGCGGGACGTCTTGTCCTGGTTGATGGTGACGCGGTTCTTGATGTTGCGCGCCCTGTTGGCGTACTTGAGCGTGTTGAGCGTCTCCATGAAGTCTGCGTCGGACGGGGATACGCAGGCAATCATCACGGTACGGCTGTTACCTGAGGAGGCGAGCAGAGTGTGTCACGGCTGTTACCTGAGGAGGCGAGCAGAGTGTGTCACAGCTGTTTCCTGAGGAGGCGAGCAGAGTGTGTCACGGCTGTTACCTGAGGAGGCGAGCAGAGTGCGTCACAGCTGTTACCTGAGGAGGCGAGCAGAGTGTGTCACGGCTGTTACCTGAGGAGGCGAGCAGAGTGTGTCACGGCTGTTACCTGAGGAGCCGAGCAGAGTGTGTCACGGCTGTTACCTGAGGAGGCGAGCAGAGTGTGTCACGGCTGTTACCTGAGGAGGCGATCATCACAGTACGGCTGTTACCTGAGGAGGCGAGCAGAGTGTGTCACGGCTGTTACCTGAGGAGGCGAGCAGAGTGTGTCACAGCTGTTACCTGAGGAGGCGAGCAGAGTGTGTCACGGCTGTTACCTGAGGAGGCGAGCAGAGTGTGTCACGGCTGTTACCTGAGGAGGCGAGCAGAGTGTGTCACGGCTGTTACCTGAGGAGGCGAGCAGAGTGTGTCACGGCTGTTACCTGAGGAGCCGAGCAGAGTGTGTCACGGCTGTTACCTGAGGAGGCGAGCAGTGTGTCACGGCTGTTACCTGAGGAGGCGATCATCACAGTACGGCTGTTACCTGAGGAGGCGAGCAGAGTGTGTCACGGCTGTTACCTGAGGAGGCGAGCAGAGTGTGTCACGGCTGTTACCTGAGGAGGCGAGCAGAGTGTATCACGGCTGTTACCTGAGGAGGCGAGCAGAGTGTGTCACGGCTGTTACCTGAGGAGGCGAGCAGAGTGTGTCACGGCTGTTACCTGAGGAGGCGAGCAGTGTGTCGCCTGGCTAGCCGGGGACGCGGCGCAGCGGTGGGCACACAACTAGGTGCACTAATGCATACTACGACGCCGGGCAGTAGTGGGCAGTGGGTACAGGGTTTAAGACTCCGGCGCAGCGGCCAGACACTGACCAAGGTCACGGCGGATATCGTTATTCGGGCACTCCCGACCGGCGTCTGACATTGTGTGGTTGTGGTACACAGGATGGCTTTCACAGATAATCGCATCACTTGCTGATTCAAAGGAAAACACCAGGCTGTTAGACGCAATCCAATCAACCCGTGTGCCTGCTGTCTGAATAGAAGGGTTGTTTGTTTCGATACCCACCATGCGCCGGATCCTGTATACAGTCTTGCGATACATGCCCCGACAGTAGTGTTCCTCTGTAAGTGTCACACACGCACTCACCGCCGAGCGAGACCTGCAGCAGCCGGGTCACACACGCACTCACCGCCGAGAGAGTCCTGCAGCAGCCGGATACGCGCACTCACCGCCGAGAGAGTCCTGCAGCCACGCACTCACCGCCGAGAGAGTCCTGCAGCAGCCGGGTCACACGCGCACTCACCGCCGAGAGAGTCCTGCAGCAGCCGGACACGCGCACTCACCGCCGAGAGAGTCCTGGAGCCACGCACTCACCGCCGAGAGAGTCCTGCAGCCACGCACTCACCACCGAGCGAGTCCTGCAGCAGCCGGACACACGCACTCACCGCCGAGCGAGTCCTGCAGCCACGCACTCACCACCGAGCGAGTCCTGCAGCAGCCGGACACACGCACTCACCGCCGAGAGAGACCTGCAGCAGCCGGACACACGCACTCACCGCCGAGCGAGACCTGCAGCAGCCGGACACACGCACTCACCGCCGAGCGAGTCCTGCAGCCACGCACTCACCACCGAGCGAGTCCTGCAGCAGCCGGACACACGCACTCACCGCCGAGCGAGACCTGCAGCAGCCGGACACACGCACTCACCGCCGAGCGAGACCTGCAGCAGCCGGACACACGCACTCACCGCCGAGCGAGTCCTGCAGCCACGCACTCACCACCGAGCGAGTCCTGCAGCAGCCGGACACACGCACTCACCGCCGAGCGAGACCTGCAGCAGCCGGACACACGCACTCACCGCCGAGCGAGACCTGCAGCAGCCGGACACACGCACTCACCGCCGAGCGAGTCCTGCAGCCACGCACTCACCACCGAGCGAGTCCTGCAGCAGCCGGACACACGCACTCACCGCCGAGCGAGACCTGCAGCAGCCGGACACACGCACTCACCGCCGAGCGAGACCTGCAGCAGCCGGACACACGCACTCACCGCCGAGCGAGTCCTGCAGCCACGCACTCACCACCGAGCGAGTCCTGCAGCACCCGGGTCACACACGCACTCACCGCCGAGAGAGTCCTGCAGCAGCCGGATCACACACGCACTCACCGCCGAGAGAGTCCTGCAGCCACGCACTCACCGCCGAGCGAGTCCTGCAGCACCCGGGTCACACACGCACTCACCGCCGAGAGAGTCCTGCAGCCACGCACTCACCGCCGAGCGAGTCCTGCAGCAGCCGGACACGCGCACTCACCGCCGAGAGAGTCCTGCAGCACCCGGGTCACACGCGCACTCACCGCCGAGAGAGTCCTGCAGCCACGCACTCACCGCCGAGCGAGTCCTGCAGCAGCCGGACACGCGCACTCACCGCCGAGAGAGTCCTGCAGCACCCGGGTCACACGCGCACTCACCGCCGAGCGAGTCCTGCAGCAGCCGGACACGCGCACTCACCGCGGAGCGAGTCCTGCAGCAGCCGGGTCACACACGCACTCACCGCCGAGAGAGTCCTGCAGCAGCCGGATCACACACGCACTCACCGCCGAGAGAGTCCTGCAGCCACGCACTCACCGCCGAGCGAGTCCTGCAGCAGCCGGGTCACACACGCACTCACCGCCGAGAGAGTCCTGCAGCAGCCGGGTCACACACGCACTCACCGCCGAGCGAGTCCTGCAGCCACGCACTCACCGCCGAGAGAGTCCTGCAGCACCCGGGTCACACGCGCACTCACCGCCGAGAGAGTCCTGCAGCCACGCACTCACCGCCGAGCGAGTCCTGCAGCAGCCGGACACGCGCACTCACCGCCGAGAGAGTCCTGCAGCACCCGGGTCACACGCGCACTCACCGCCGAGCGAGTCCTGCAGCAGCCGGACACGCGCACTCACCGCGGAGCGAGTCCTGCAGCAGCCGGGTCACACACGCACTCACCGCCGAGCGAGTCCTGCAGCAGCCGGATCACACACGCACTCACCGCCGAGAGAGTCCTGCAGCCACGCACTCACCGCCGAGCGAGTCCTGCAGCAGCCGGGTCACACACGCACTCACCGCCGAGAGTCCTGCAGCAGCCGGGTCACACACGCACTCACCGCCGAGCGAGTCCTGCAGCCACGCACTCACCGCCGAGCGAGTCCTGCAGCAGCCGGGTCAGCTTGGAGTCTCGGTAGGGCACGTGGGAGATCTTGCGAGACTCGTCGCCGAGAGCAGAGATCACATTACCCAGCGCCAGCTGAGGGACACGCGCGGAGAGAGAGGGCGTCAGACAGTAGGGAGAGCGTGAAGTGAGTGCCAACTGAGGGGCACGCGCGGAGAGAGAGGGCGTCAAACAGTAGGGAGAGCGTCAAGTGAGTGCCAGCTGAGGGGCACGCGCGGAGAGGGCGTCAGACAGTAGGGAGAGCGTCAAGTGAGTGCCAGCTGAGGGGCACGCGCGGAGAGGGCGTCAGACAGTAGGGAGAGCGTCAAGTGAGTGCCAGCTGAGGGGCACGCGCGGAGAGGGCGTCAGACAGTAGGGAGAGCGTCAAGTGAGTGCCAGCTGAGGGGCACGCGCGGAGAGGGCGTCAGACAGTAGGGAGAGCGTCAAGTGAGTGCCAACTGAGGGGCACGCGCGGAGAGGGCGTCAGCCAGTAGGGAGAGCGTCAAGTGAGTGCCAGCTGAGGGGCACGCGCGGAGAGGGCGTCAGACAGAAGGGAGAGCGTCAAGTGAGTGCCAGCTGAGGGACACGCGCGGAGAGAGGGCGTCAGACAGTAGGGAGAGCGTGAAGTGAGTGCCAACTGGGGACACCAGATAGGGGAGACGTTAGGGACCGGGAGAGTGTCAGAATTAGGTGACGCGACAGATGCGAAAGACGGAGAAATACGACGCAGCCCCTGGCATCCTAGCCTGGCATCCCTCAGGAACAGCCGCTCGCTTTTTCCTGCTATTCAAACGTCAATTTCCTGCTTTCAAAAGAGCTATACTATACAGTAGACACTACTGCTTACCGAAATATACACTGCTGCTTAAGTAATATCTTCCGTACTTCTTCGGTAATAAATATTCGCATGCGACTGACAATATCATCATATCGCCATATCGCTGAAATATACACTGCTGCTTAAGTAATAGTTATCTTCCGTGATTCTTCGGTAATAAAGATTCGCATGTGACTGCCAATTCTCATCATCATATCGTCATTTTGAGGTCACTGTTAACCTCAGCGTGACTTACATGGCACCATTCTTCTGCCTATCTCAACTCAAACTTCTCGATCAATGTGCTTGACGATAACTCTAGCTACCGTTGCAAGAGGCTGTGCAGTGTTCGCAGTGCTCGCAGTGATCGCAGTGCTCGCAGTGGTCGCAGTGCTCGCAGTGTTCGCAGTGCTCGCAGTGCTCGCAGTGCTCGCAGTGCTCGCAGTGCTCGCAGTGTTCGCAGTGCTCTCGGTGCTCTCGGTGCTCTCGGCCAGTCTCAGTCTGGCCGTCCCTCACCAGTCCGCAGTTGATAGAGATGCCCTCCTTGGCTCGGTCTCCGGTGGCCCCCGTCCTTTTCAGCCGCTCCGAGCCGGCCAGGTCCACAAAGTGGAACTTGGCCGAGAGCGTCTCAAACTCGGCGGGCTGCTCCTGCTCGCCGCCCTCACTGCTGCTGACACCATCCGCCGACTCTGTCTCACCAGCGAACCCCTGCCGACAGAGGTCAGGTCAGGTCAGGTCAGGTCAGGTCACCCGCCTCACTGCTGCTGACACCATCTGCCGACTCTGTCTCACCAGCGAACCCCTGCCGACAGAGGTCAGGTCAGGTCAGGTCAGGTCAGGTCAGGTCAGGTCAGGTCAGGTCAGGTCAGGTCAGGTCGCCGGCCTCACTGCTGCTGACACCATCTGCCGACTCTGTCTCACCAGCGAACCCCTGCCGACAGAGGTCAGGTCAGGTCAGGTCAGGTCAGGTCAGGTCACCGGCCTCACTGCTGCTGACACCATCTGCCGACTCTGTCTCACCAGCGAACCCCTGCCGACAGAGATCAGGTCAGGTCAGGTCAGGTCAGGTCAGGTCAGGTCACCGCCTTCCCTACTGTTCCCACCGTCTGCCGACTCTGTCTCACCAGCGAACCCCTGCCGCCAGAGGTTAAGTCAGATCAGGTCACGTCACCGCCTTCACTACTGCTCACACCGTCTGCCGACTCTGTCTCTGAAACCAAATACAAAATATCTCCCGCAATTAATAGGGGGCTAAATGTGGGCTCCAGATGGGATTTTCAGGGTCACTGGATTGGCCCAAATGTCTTCCAAATATATTAGTTATATCGCCCGGCGATACAAATGGAGGTGGCTCCATTAATCATGCCTGAAGGGAGCTTGACAGAGAGGCGTTCGAGCACCAATGGTTTTACTGCAGAGTGGAGTGGCTACTGTTAAACTCACCCTGAAGGGAGCTTGACAGAGAGGCGTTCGAGCACCAATGGTTTCACTGCAGAGTGGAGTGGCTACTGTTCAACTCACATACCCAAAAATGGCCGCTACTACCAATTACCAACGTGAAGTTTCCCGGATAGTATTAGAGCCTAGAGGCATGCCTTTGGTGGGTGTTCAGCGGGTACGAAAGTATGACTAAGAAAAAAAAAATCACAAATATTTTAGAGCAATAAATGGCCGAACAAAAGAACCGAATCGATGAGGTATTTCAGTCTAGACACGGTCGTATCGGACATACCACATGTTCATGTTCTATTACCCGCATACCACACACATGTCTCGGAGCTGGGACTGGGAGTGGGGCAGGGGGGTCCGCTCCGCCTATTTAACATGGGGAAAAAGGGCGACAAATATTAGCAACGTCCGCAGCTTGATCTTGTTCACGCATCTGGGCATGAGCCAGGTTTTGCTGCCAACAGCTTTTTGGCCAATCAGCGTCTGACACTCTCCACGCTCATTGGTCGACGGCTGATGACGAGGATGAGGGTCAGAATAGCCGAACATCAATTGCTTACGTAACGTTAATTGCATGGCGCCGTGCGGAGGGCATGGGTGTCTAGGAGCTTTTCGAGGATTTTTCCTAGTTTGAGAAAACGTTGAGAGTAATACAAATGTATATGTGAAAGGTCAATTAATTCTGATGCGATGTAACGCGACGTATTTACTATTTAGAGACCGCACGGGGCGGGAGAGCTAGAGTTGCAGAATTCTGGTCCCAGCGCCCAGCGCTGGGACCAGACCTGGTCACGGCCGTGACTGAAGCTGTGACTGGCGAGGCCAGCGCCATAGGGTTAGCATTGCAGCGCCGTGACTAAAGCTGTGACTTGCCAGCTCATGCCGTGGCCGTGACTGGGCTGTGACCAAAGATCTCGGATTTTCTGCACTGGTCTCCACAGGCAAAAACACATTGCGTCTCGCCGCGGCACCCACTAGCGGATCCAGGGGGGGGGGGAGGGGGGAGGGTATGGCAGCCATGCCCTCCCCCCGACAAACCTGAAATCGGCGCAAAATTGACACATTTCCTGATATAGAACAAAATCCAAGCAACTTTTACTAAGGAAAGTTTGTTTTAAATCAGCTATCAATGCATAAGCAAGCGAAATCCGATGAGTTTTCAGAATTGTGTGAGACTTTTTGGAATCCCCCCCAAAAAAAACGTTCCCCTCTCCCCACCACCACCGTTCTGGATCCGCCAATGGCGGCGCCTGGTGGGCCGGCGTCGGCTGGAGACGCGGTGAGCGGGCGGGATGGTGTGGTGTGGAGACGCGGGCGGGAAGTGTAATTTTAAACAGTTACTTTGAATTGCTTGAATGCATTTGACAATCGACTTATCTAATCAGATTTTCATGAAACTCGTCAAAGAAGATGAGAATATCTATTTTGTGGGTATGCTTTGGCCTTTGCCAAAAACTGTCAGACGTTATCATCGCAAATTGTCAACTGTTATATCAGCAACTTCGTTTGATTTATCAGGTAAGCCTAGTGCAATTTTTCCTTAGCCATAATATGGGCCGCATGATTTAAATTCAGACTATTTGAGTGTTATCACTGTTTGAGTATTGTATGTGGTGGCTGTCCGGTCTGCCATCGTGAGCCAAAGGACGGTTAACTTTGCCGGCCCAAAATGTAAATAGTTTGAGTCCGATGACAATTTTCTCAACGGCATAAGATACATCGTTCAATTTGTGACAGATTGTTATCTTAATTGTAACAATAGGTCGGCAAATGAAGAAATCAGGCGACACTCACCGGAGGAACGTGCGCGTTGGCGTTTTACGCACGGCGGTCCGGCCGGCATCGCCGGTCAGTGGAATTTGCCGGCCCATAACTTTAAAAAAAAATTGGCTTGCATTGCGATTTTCCCAAAGTCATCCAATACATCGCTTAATTTGTGGTATATAGACATCTTAAGTGTAACAATCAGCCGGTAAACGAAGGAACCAAGCGGGAAAAAAACGGGGGGGAGTACGCGGCCGGCCGGAATCACCGGGCAGCAAACTGTTCCGGCCCATAACTTAAAAAGTTTGGGTCGGATTGCAATTTTCGCAACGGCACCCAATACAACGCTTAATTTGTGGTAGATAGACATCTTAAGTTTACAAATCAGCCGACAAACAAAGGAACCAAGCGACAAAAAAAGCGGGGGGGGGGGTCTACGCGTTAACCCTACGTAGGCGACCGGCCGGCCGGCCGCGAGACCCTCATCCGCGTCACAGCAGCTGCGGGGTCGTTGCAACTAAATTACGAGTTGTCGACACTTTTTCGGCCGGAGCGGTCTACCTGGTTTACATAGCCTTGGAGTGGGGTAACGGACAACGGTGATGATGGCGATACAAAATTAAGTGAATTGAACTTATTCACAAGCCTTTTGAGTGAGCACGATTTCTGTGTTACAGTTTCCGAAGAAAATATGCGGTACAAATAGTGTGGCACAGCATAGCATGTGTAATCGCTAATGAAACACTCACCGTCACCGTGGCAATGTGCACTCGATAATCCGGGATGTTGAGCATGTGCACTCGAGAAGACAGGCTAGATAACGTCATTCCCATATTTATCGGCAATTCTGGCACCGGTATGTGTAACTTTAAGGAGCTTCACGTCCGGCACTTACACACAAAGCATTTTACGATGCATAAAAACAACCAGATAGTTAACTTCAATATCGAAACCTCAAACGCGCTCTAAAATATGGCGCCAGCGTCTCTTGACCTTGAAATAGAGTAAATCAAATACGGCGCCAGAATAATTTATTTAACACCAAAAAATCAAATATCACCACCGGAATCAAATACTTTTAACTTTAAATTCCAACAATTTGCTTTGTAGCTTTTAAAATAATAGTGGCCGAATGGTTCAATGTTTACTCAATGAAATAACACAATTTGCATGCAAATAGATACAACATGCCGACGCATGCCCGTATTTGTCATACAATAATACACATTTCCAAGCATTTAACGATGAGAGATACCTACCTAATGATAGCATTTGATGACGTTATGTACATTTATTGTAAAATCATGAAACAACACAATATTTTGACTTTATGTAATGCAAAACGAAATACAGCCCTGTTTATTTTCCTCGTGTCCAAACCTCACCATCAAGCGGACGCCCCCTCCCTCCCTCCCTCCCTCCCTCCCTCCCTCCCTCCCTCCCTCCCTCCCTCCCTCCCTCCCTCCCTCCCTCCCTCCCTCCCTCCCTCCCTCCCTCCCTCCCTCCCTCCCTCCCTCCCTCCCTCCCTCCCTCCTCCCTCCTCCCTCCTCCCTCCTCCCTCCTCCCTCCTCCCTCCTCCCTCCTCCCTCCTCCCTCCTCCCTCCCTCCCTCCCTCCCTCCCTCCCTCCCTCCCTCCCTCCCTCCCTCCCTCCCTCCCTCCCTCCCTCCCTCCCTCCCTCCCTCCCTCCCTCCCTCCCTCCCTCCCTCCCTCCCTCCCTCCCTCCCCCCCCCGCAAGTTGAAGGAGAACTTTGTCAGCCTGAGGAGGCCCTTTGTCAGCCTGTGGGCCCTTAAGTTCGGTCTGAGGGGCCTTTGGTTGGCATGAGGGTCAGGGGTCCTCAGTCGGCTTGAGGGACCCTCAGTTAGCCATAGAGATCCTCAGTCAGCTTGAGGGCCATCAGTCCGCCTGATGGGCTTGAGGTGGCCCTTGGTCAGCTTGAAGGGACCTCGGTGGGCTTTAAACCTCAACACTGGCGGCCGTAGGGGGGGGGGGGGCGGCACGGAGGCCACGCCCCCTCCCCCTTGGCATGCTAGGGGGGGTTCGTACTTGAGGCAGATCATACTTGAGGAAGAAACCATGAAGATCGCATTTCCGCATTCTTCGCATACGTATCTTTTGCCCCCCCCCCCCCCCTTTGCTCGGTGAATCGTAATCGTAAAAATTGCCTTTGCAGCAATCATAATCCAGCTATACACAATAAACAAAAACAAACTGGAAAATTGCGTGCCGCTTCGCGGCATGACACAAGTTCGCCATTGCTCATACAAATTTGGAAAATAGGAAAATGAATTCCATTAAATATCTGGCAGAGGCTCTCCTTGGCGGTACATAATTGCTGGCTCCAATTGCCCACTCTCTTCATAAAATGTTAACTTTCAAGCGTGCTACATATTTAGCTAGTCTGCCGAGTTCATAAAAAGGCGATGCGACCGCAAAGATGCGGACATCAGCATCTAAAAACTGCTCCAGCGGTGCCCAACTTGTAAGACCAAATAGCTAATAGTGGGACCAGGCCAGGACCATCTCCCAAAGCCATTTCCCCACAGGCTCCTCAAGATGCACAGGAACCATTAATGCGCGGAAAAGTGGTTCTGCCTCTTGCTGCTTTCAAACCATTTGCACTGTTACCAGGTGTTTGTTAAAGGGAATGTTTCACCTTTGTATTGGTTTTGAACTGATATAGCCATTATCTTTGACCGTTATTGAAATGTCGAAAATACTAAGGTCATTTTCCCAAAAACTTAGCCGTTTTTAAGCAATTTAATTCATTATTTGCAAATGGGGTCTAGGCTAGTGCCGTCGCTGATTGGCTGACAGCCACTTTGTCAGCCAATCCCACTTTGTCAGCCAACCAGCGGCGGTCTGTAGCTCAATAATGGCGTCATCATCCCAAATTTATCAATTTAATTTGTATAAAGTTAAGTGACTAAAATATCACCATCGTTTTCAGCAGCGCTTACTTCATATTTTCGACTACAACCAGCGTATATTTGACAACTTTCAGAAAGGTGAAACATTCCCTTTAACCCTATTTCTAACGGGGGGGCGGACCCCCTCCTCATGTTTTTCGCAGATATCTCCAGAACGGCTGGGAGAAGGCACATGAAACTTTGGGACTTTTCCCAAAATCGATTTCCACATATGGAGTCAAAATTGTGAGTTTAATCTGAACAGAGGCGGTTCCAGGGCACGTTTTTGGGAGGGTTCTGCGGCGAAATTTGGCAACAATACGGAAATGCGATCTTCATGGTTTCTTCCTCAAGTATGATCTGCCTCAAGTATGAAGGAGTTATCGGTTTAAGGTGATTGAAACAAGTGCAAATTAGTTGATGTTAATGAAATATCATAAAAATTGTATGGCAAAGGCGATTTCAGGGACTTGAAAAGTGTGTGTATGGGGGGGGGGGGGTTCCAGGAAGTATTCAATGCTTGGCGGGAAGCGAATAGAGCGATGTAAGGTGCATTTATAGCTATCAAGATGTAAAAGATAGCTTCTCCTTCCATTATTTGCATAATTTATTACATATAGAGTTGCAGGGGCGTGTTCAGACACATGAGGGGGGGGGACTGGCATGGCGATGAAGATATGCCAGCGAGTATGGCAATAGACGGTTAGTTTATAATGATATATGCACATATGAGGCCAGGAGAGGGAATGAAGTCATTTTGTTTTGCAGAGGCGCGCTCAGGAATGGAAGAAAGGGGGGTCATATTATTGCAAGGAAACTAAGATGCATAGGCCTACAATGACAACATACTGCAGTTTTCGGATGAAACATGCACCACAGGGTACTCTACGAACGAATATAAGATAATAGACGAGTCCAGATAGGGTAAAAGGGGGGTAAACAATGTGAATTGCAGTTTTAAGTGAAATAGTCACTGTTGACTAGTTAGTATCATAATAGCGGATAATATACCTATCAAAAGGTCTTGCGCCTCCCCAGTTTGGATCCTGTATACGCCTATGATGAGGTACAACATGCAAAAAGGAACTATCTACGATCAGTAACTTATTTATAGTGCTGGGTAGTGGGTTAATACTTGCCTGCAGTTAATATTTGTCCTATTTGACCTCCCTTTTTCACTAACCTGGTACCACCCATGACAAAAAAAAATATGCTTTAAACTGTTTTGTATAATGTCATAATAACACACCATTTAATTTATCAACAACAAAAAAACATAAAAATGGTTTTATTACATATTTACTTCAGCCCCATATTGAGCGACCTGCACACGCCTATGATTTTTGCATTTTCAAAAGTCACCGCCATATATTAATCTCCAATTCAATCTCTATCGATCCCCATTGGTTGCGTTAAAATCGGTTGATAAACATGACAGCTGTGTTGGATCACAAATACCTCTAAAATGTGTAGTCTTCCCCCCCCCCCCCCTGTTGCCCCTATCAAAAACTGTATATTTATTTTTTTCGAAATGTAGATCCTGTTGAGGGGAATCAAACGCAGTTTGATTTTTGAAAATCGGACGGGTAAATCTCGAGATCTCCGGGGGGCGGAATCCCCCCCCCCCCCCCCCCTGTTACAAATAGGGGTTTCCAGAAGCCTGTTACAAATAGGGTTAAAGGAAATAGTTCACCTTCGGAAATTTTTCAGAACACGATTTTATTATATTTTTGTAATACAGTTTCTTTTTTCTGTTTACAAATGGTCCTACATCGCGCCAATTCAGGACAGAAGGTTGTAAATTATTGATTTTATGGTGTGCGTTATTGGTCTGCGCATGCTCCATGGCAGTGCTGGCACTTTCAGACGGTACGGTACATCATATATGCGCCGTATTCCTTCGCCAAAAAGTCAAATATCTTCGGCTGGAGAGTCTTTTCAGCCAAGAAAAGTTCCAGATAAGGATTTCTCAACACGGGCTACAAAACTGCTATTTCAGTTCAAAACCCATGTTGAAGGTGAACTATTTCCTTTAAAGGGAGTGCGCCTACTGCCTACTCACATCGCTTATTTGGGGTTATTGACACTGGTCTAAATAGAACATAATTTGCTGAATTGAACCATGACTTCATTTCTCCAGATTCGCCCTAGTTGCTGAGATATTCCAAAGACTCCAGGAACGTGATGGAATCACAAAATTATCGGGTAGACTCCAGAAGGCTTACCACCAGCATTGCTAATATTGCTAGCATAGCAAGCATTGCTAATATCGAAATGTGTATCCAAATTTGCTAACATATCGCTAGCGCCGGCCAATAGCAATTCAACAAGACAGCTCGTGCGCGCTGATAGCAGCAGCCGAACAGTACCGTCTGTCCCCTACTCGCAACGCTTGATAGCCATTTTAACGCCATTTTTCGACGAAGATATCAATTTAGAGCTACGAAACTTGCACATAATAAAGTTCACAGTGACAAGAACATGCTGTGCAAAACTTGTCTCTCTATCTTGCATGATATGACCGTAATTTGATTGTCTTAGGTGCGCCGTTTTACACAACATCTTTTTCCTCTGTTTATAGTGACGATCGTTTGGTCGATATCGAAGAAAAAACTAAGAAGACAAATATAAGTGAAAATTCAACTAAAAGGGCTCCAGTTGTGAATTTTATCGTCTCCAACAATCAAACCAATGGCTTCTTACCGTAAGAAAAATATTTTTGACATTCCAAAACAGTAGGCAGTAGGCACAATCCCGGTAGTCAGAGTAAAGGCGGCTGCACACAGCGCATTCGGTGGCCGATATCACTGCGAAATTCCGCCTCGGAAAATCGCGGCGACAGCTCGCGAGATTCCGCCCCGCCGACCTAGAGCACGTCGTATCCTGTCCCTACAGCCTGTCCCAAGGTAACTTAATTAAGGTGATTTTTCGACGAAGGTGTACGTTTAGAACCACGACACTTCTACATAACAAATTTAACAGCGGCAAAAACATGCTGTGCAAAATTTGTAACCTCTATCTTGCATAGATTCGCCACTGTTAGCCTGATACAGTTGCGTTATCCTCTGTTCCGCGGCGTTCAGTCGCGGAAAAAGCTCGTACGGACCAGCTTTTCCCGCCATTCCGCCAGCGGACACTCGGCGCGTTTAGCTTGCGTTTTTCATCGTTTCGGCTGACGCAGACGCGGAAAGTCACTGCAGATGCGCGGAAAGTCGCAGCGATATCGCGGCCTCCGCGCGCCCTTCTCGGCGATTTTCTCGGCGACGCCCCTGATCAGTGCGACCTGAGGTATTCACTGTGTGACTGAATTACGCTACATCCCTCTGGTGAAAAAAATCCGTTGTTTCGAAGAAAAAATAAGATTGAAGCAATCGATGCGCTACCATTTCAATACGGTAATTTGACGCAGTCGCTGGTTTTCTGAATCTGACACCACCACCTCTATGATGTCCAAGGTGTGGTCGTCTCGGTCGTCTGATGGAGATAAAAATGGATTGATTTCGCTTGATTACAACAGCTGTGATGTGAAGTGGAAGCAGTTTGATATACAATATCGTTCAGTACAGGGACGTAACCAAGGCGGGGGCATCCCCCCCCCCCTCCCCCCTGCGCAAACCAATTTACACTAGATAAAATACGATTCTGCTGACGACCCCCCCCCCCCCCCCCCGATCAACATCTCGCTGACGGCTGACGGCCCGCTACCTTCCCCTTCCCTCCCCCTCCCCTCCCTCCCCCCTCCCCCCCCCCCCCCTCCCCCCTCCCCTCCCCACCCCCGCACAACAACTTTTCGGAAATACGTCTCTCACTGGATTTCCCCCCCCCCCCCAACAACAACCAAACACAAAACGGCTAGATCCGCCCCTGGACACCGCTGGTGCCTCCTCCTAGCCGTAACGCTGCCATTGGTCATGTTGCCCCCCCCCCCCCCTCAATCGGCCTGAAGGAGAACTCGGTCGGCTTGAGCGGGCCCCTGCCGGCCTGAGGGACCCTCGTCCGGCATAAGAGGCCCTTAGATGGTTTAATGTTCATTCATATATGTATAGGCCTGACAGAACCCTTGCCAGTCCTGAGCGGACCCAGGCTGGTCTGAGAGGGCGATTGTCGAGGCCTGAGAGGGGCGCACCGCCGGCCGTCACTGGCCGGAGAGGCGCCGTCATTTGCTGGAGGGGCGAGGTCACTGGCCGGAGAGGCGCCGTTATTTGCCAGTGGGGCGCCGTCACTAGCCGGAGGGGCGCCGTCACTGGCCGGAGAGGGGTCGTCACTGGACGGAGGGGGCCGTCACTGCCCGAAGGGGCGCCGTCACTGGCCGGAGGAGCGCCGTCACTAGCCAGAAAGGCGACGTTACTGGCCGGAGGGACGCCGTCACTGGCCGGAAAGGCGCCGTCACTGGCCGGAGGGACGCCGTCATTGGCTGGAGGGGCACAGTTACTGGCTGGAGGGACACAGTCACTGGCCAGAGGGGCGCCGTCATTTGCCGGTGGGGCACCGTCATTTGCCGGTGAAGCGCTGTCACTAGCCAGAAGGGCGCCGTCACTGGCCGGAGGGGCGCCGTCACTGGCCGGAGGGGCGCCGTCACTGGCCAGAGGAGCACCGTCGCTGGCTGGAGGGGCGCCGTCACTAGCCGGAGGGACGCCGTCACTAGCCAGAAGGGCGCCGTTTCTGGCCGGAGGAGCGCCGTCACTGTCCGGAGGGACACTCACTAGCCGGAGGGCCGCCGTCACTGGCCAGAGAAGGGCCGTCACTGGCCGCAAGAGTGCCGTCACTGTAAGAGGGTATTGTGTGCATGTCTAGTGTATGATAATGCTGATGTTTGAAGGCATCAGGTGTCTCCCGAGGCGCGTAATGGGTCACTCCTGGTGCGCCTGCGGCGCCCAGATTGCGCCTTCGGCGCAAAACTAGTGCACCGGCGCCTTCGGCGCAGGGGCGCCAATTTTCGTGGAAGGGAGCTGCCAACCCTGTCACTCTCCCCCCTCTGGATCCGCCCCTGCCAGCACTCACGCTGTCGGCGCGCGCCACGCGCATCTGTTTGATGACCAGTGTGAAGATGGCGTGGCTGCGGCTGCTCTGGGTCCGCCCCCCCCCCCCCCCCCCTCTGGATTCGCCCCTGCCAGCACTCACGCTGTCGGCGCGCGCCACGCGCATCTGTTTGATGACCAGTGTGAAGATGGCGTGGCTGCGGCTGCTCTGGGTGTTCATCTGCGTGCTGGCCGTGGTGCGGCTGAGCGCCCCCACCCGCAGACACTTCAGACACTCCTCCGCTGACGTCACCGAGCGGGAGATGATGCCCATCGTGTAGATCCCGCCGCCGGCGTCCTCGTGGATACGGATGTTGGACTTGTGGCCCTGCGGAGGAGAGAGCCGTGCACAATGTGGCCTGCAGTTCTATGGAGCTACTCCTGACGGCGACGACGAGCAGTCACGGGCACAGATGTCGGACGATCCGACCCACCATGTCCCGCCTTGTCACAACTGTATTCACTGAGGGAAGGGAGCAACAACAAGGCAGCAATACTGCAACAACGTGCAGTAATAACACGCTATGACATCCCCGACCAAAGCTCACCGTGAAACTAAAGAGCCTCAAGTGACCCCGACTGGCCCGATGTGCCCTCACCGTGACACCAACTGACCTGGTGTGACCTCATGGTGAGCCCAGTGACCCTATGTCCCCTCACTGTGACCCTCCTTACCCTGTTGGTGCCGGACTGGTCGAGCAGGTCGATGACCTCCTCGTTGTAGAGCTCCATGAACTGGGCGCTGATTTTGAAGTCGGCGGGCGGCTGGCCGGCGAGCCGGGCCGCCTCCTGGCGCTCCTGGATCCCCCGGAACAGGTGTTCCACGGCGCGCGGGATGATGCCGGCCGCCTCCGGGCTGGCGTCCACCTCGAACCCGGTGCCCATCGAGTAGGTCTTGCCGGAGCCCGTCTGCAGGCAGCAGGAGAGGCGGCGGGGTTAGCGATAGACACACCGGGCAGCGAGTTGGCAGCAGCAAAACGCTAACATAACACGTGCCGAACATTTCACACATCAAAATACTCACACCGACCATAGGGGTATTGGTAAGCAGAGTCATACAGTGAAGTCTAGATCGCTGAACATTTCGGCTCATCGGTGTCAGCGTTATCAGCGGTGTACTCATTGGTAAAACATCCGCCCCGTAGTGCGCACATACTGATCGGGTCGTCCTCATCCTGAATTCAGCCCTCATTCATCACAGCCCACAGCTCTCCTTGGTGACAGAGATATCACCGCACATGGCAAACAGACGGCCCGGCGCCCGGGAGGCCGCCGGAACGCATACCACAAGCCACTGGAAAGTCGGGCCGGAGCGAGCCGGCGTCACCCGGACCGAGCGACAGTATCGGACCTCTGACATATGTAAACCGCAAAAGGAGAGAGAACGGTCACATGGCACGCAGCGTCACCCCCATCTGAAGCATCTTCAGAATGAAGAACAGGGCTGGAAATTGGACCACAGGAATCATAGACGATGTATTCTGATGATGTGAGGCAAAAACAGACAGGCTCATATGACAAAGTCTGCTGAGATCGCCAGTCAGCAGATTCGAGGCGTCTGAGCTGGTTTAGCCGATATTTATACCACTATCGACTGTTCACAACACACCCATACCATGAGGACACTTAATGGCGCAGTTGGCAGGCAAGACACGATTAAACCAGGGACCACATCGCAAAAATGGCATATGCTATTGTGATAAATGGCACCGCTCGTGTTCCGCTACGCTGTGCGCAGAGAACCCAACCTCGGCGGCACAAGCACAATCAGCACAGAGATACCTCTCTATACACCGGCGATACGCGCCACCTTCACCGAGTGACGGTTCTGGTATACCGGCGATACGCGCCACCTTCACCGAGTGACGGTTCTGGTACACCGGCGATACGCGCCACCTTCACCGAGTGACGGTTCTGGTACACCGGCGATACGCGCCACCTTCACCGAGTGACGGTTCTGATACACCGGCGATACGCGCCACCTTCACCGAGTGACGGTTCTGATACACCGGCGATACGCGCCACCTTCACCGAGTGACGGTTCTGATACACCGGCGATACGCGCCACCTTCACCGAGTGACGGTTCTGGTACACCGGCGTGACGTCCGTCACCTTCACCGAGTGACGGTTCTGGTATACCGGCGATAGGCGCCACCTTCACCGGGTGACGGCTCTGGTACCGGCGTCACGTCCGTCACCAGGCGCGGCTCGTTACACGCCGGTCACCGATAACGTGCCGACATGCCGGCGGTAGAGCGGTAGAGGGGAGGGGCAGCACCGGTGATACAACGTCCGTGGGCGCGTCTGAATCGACCCGTGTAAGACTAAGGCACCTTCACGTGGCCAGCTGTCAACTCTCATTAAAAGAATGGCATAAACACAACGATCAAAAAACATTGTTCATACTTTGTTTTCTTCTTTTTTCTAACCGCCACCCAATATCAGGTAACCAGGAGTGCCCTCCCTCAGCCCAGCGACGCACAAAACCATACGTTAACACCAACAAACATCAAAAAGCAATGTCGCCGCACTCCCTGCTAAGAAGTGCAAATAAAACGTAAATAAGCGTGTAAAGCAAGCAGTGCCGATGTTATGCATACCAAAAACGAACAGGGCTGAAAGTAGTCATAGCCAAAGAGAGCATATGACCAGGCACGTAGCCAAGGGGAGGGCGGCCGCCCTCCCCTTGCCCCTTTCGGCGCGCGCAGCGCGCCGAAAAGGGCCGACGAGACCGCGCGAAGCGCGGTATCATAGGCTGTTTACTACACGAAGCGTGGTCTTCAGAGAGTTTAGAGGACTTCATATGCCCTTTAGGGCCACCAGGGCCCTCTCTGAAAGAGCAGAGGGCCCCTTGGACGTTCAAAAGAGCCCTGTGCATGTCAGAGGGGCCCCTGACCAGACCGAAAGGGCCCCTGAGCGGGTCAGAGGGCCCCCTGAGCACGTCGAATGGGCCCCTAGCAAGCACAGGGGGCCCCAGGGCAGGTTGAGAGGCCCCTGAGCATGTCGACAGGGGGACAAAGCGGCCAGCGCAGTCCTTTGCCAGGTCATAAGGGCCCCTGATCAGGTTGGAGGGCCCCTGGACAGACCAGAGGGCCCCTGGGAAGTTAAGAGGGCCCCTGTGCAGGTCAGAGGGCCCTAACCAGACCGAAAGGGCCCCTAGGTGGGTCAGAAGGGCCCCTGAACATGCCGAATGAGCCCCTAGCCAGCACGGAGGGGTCCCAGTGCAGGTCGGAGGGCCCTCGGAGAATGTCGCAAGGCGACAAAGCAGCCAGCGCAGTCCCTTGCTAGGTCGGAAGGGCCCTTAGAATGTTAAAGGGCCCCTGGAGAGACCAGAGGGCCCCTGGAAAGTTAAAAGGGCCCCTGCGCAGATCGGAGGGCCCCTTGCCAGACCACAATGACAACTGGGTAGATAAGAAGGGCCCCTGAACATGCCGAAGTGGCCCCTGGCCAGCACGGAGGGGCTCCAGGGCAGGTCGGAGGGCCCCTTGAGCATGTCGGCAGGGCGACAAAGAAGCCAGCGTAGGCCGACCAGAAGAGTCGCTGGGCCGATCGGAGGGGCTCCTGGGCAAGTCAGAGGGGCCCCTGGCTAGACCGAAAGGGTCACTGGGCCGGTCGGAAGGCCCCTTGAACATGCCGGATGAGTTCCTAGCCAGACTGGAGGGGCCCCTGGGCAGGTCGGAGGGGCCCCTGAGCAGGGGCGGCGGATTGCGGGGGCAGGGTAACCAAAATTCCCCCGTCGAAAATCCTGGGGGGCAAAGGGTAGTTTTGCCACCCCAGATTTTAGCCTGCTCAATCTGGGGGCAACATGACCCTTCCCCTCCCCAGGATTTTCATTTGAGGGGGGGATTTTGGGTACCCTGCGCCCCGCAATCCGCCGCCCCTGTCCCTGAGCATGTCGGCAGGGCGACAAAGCAGCCAGTGCAGTCCCTGGCCAGGTCGGAAGGACCTCTGAACAGGCCGAATGGGCCCCTTGACACACAAGAGGGGCTTCTTGGAAGGTCAGAGGAGTCTCTGGTGAGACCGGAAGGGTCAAAGCACGTAGAGATCCCAGATGAAGATTAAATACAAAGAGGACTTACTCCACAATACAAATATTAAAAGCGGAGCTTTCGGGTATATTGTAACACCCTTCGTCAGGGTGCTACAATATACCCGAAAGATCCGATTTTATTTTTTCCTGTAGAGTAAGCCCTCTTTGTATTATATATATATCACCCACTCCATATCATGTCTTTTCGCTTCGCGGATCCCAGATGAGTCCCTGAACAGGTCAGAGGGGTCCCTAGACGATCTGAAGGGACCTTGGGCCTTTCAACAGTAAGAATACAGTTGTACAGGGAATAACACTCCACATTTTCGCGCCGCTCCGCGGCACAATTTAACTACAAATTCAATTATATGAGGGGTAGGAGAAAAAAATCGTCAGTTTCTCGGCGCATTATGTGTTATGTTGCTACTTTCCTATATTATTGGGCAAAAT
>JAXIVJ010004969.1:0-22500 GCA_036785665.1 Chirona hameri
GGCAGACAGGCAGACAGGCAGACAGCAGACAGGCAGACAGGCAGACAGGCAGACAGGCAGACAGGCAGACAGGCAGACAGGCAGACAGGCAGACAGGCAGACAGGCAGACAGGCAGACAGCAGACAGGCAGACAGGCAGACAGGCAGACAGGCAGACAGGCAGACAGGCAGACAGGCAGACAGGCAGACAGGCAGAACAGGCAGAACAGGCAGAACAGGCAGAACAGGCAGAACAGGCAGAACAGGCAGAACAGGCAGAACAGGCAGAACAGGCAGAACAGGCAGACAGGCAGAAGCAGAACAGGCAGAACAGGCAGAACAGGCAGAACAGGCAGAACAGGCAGACAGGCAGCAGACAGGCAGACAGGCAGGACAGACAGGACAGACAGGACAGACAGGACAGACAGGACAGACAGGACAGACAGGACAGACCAGGACAGACAGGACAGACAGGACAGACAGGACAGACACAGACAGACAGGACAGGACAGACAGGACAGACAGGACAGACAGGACAGACAGGACAGACAGGACAGACAGGACAGACAGGACAGACAGGACAGACAGGACAGACAGGACAGACAGGACAGACAGGACAGACAGGACAGACAGGACAGACAGGACAGACAGGACAGACAGGACAGACAGGACAGACAGGACAGACAGGACAGACAGGACAGACAGGACAGACAGGACAGACAGGACAGACAGGACAGACAGGACAGACAGGACAGACATGACAGACAGGACAGACAGGACAGACAGGACAGACAGGACAGACAGGACAGACAGGACAGACAGGACAGACAGGACAGACAGGAGACAGACAGGACAGACAGGACAGACAGGACAGACAGGACAGACAGGACAGACAGGACAGACAGGACAGACAGGACAGACAGGACAGACAGGACAGACAGGACAGACAGGACAGACAGGACAGACAGGACAGACAGGACAGACAGGACAGACAGGACAGGACAGACAGGACAGACAGGACAGACAGGACAGACAGGACAGACAGGACAGACAGGACAGACAGGACAGACAGAAGACAGGACAGACAGGACAGACAGGACAGACAGGACAGACAGGACAGAGACAGACAGGACAGACAGGACTGACAGGACAGACAGGACAGACAGGACAGACAGGACAGGACAGGACAGACAGACAGACAGGACAGACAGGACAGGACAGACAGGACAGACAGGACAGACAGGACAGACAGGACAGAAGGACATGACAGGACAGACAGGACAGACAGGACAGACAGGACAGACAGGACAGACAGGACAGACAGGACAGACAGGACAGACAGGACAGACAGGACAGACAGGACAGACAGGACAGACAGGACAGACAGGACAGACAGGACAGACAGACAGACAGGACAGACAGGACAGACAGGACAGACAGGACAGACCAGGACAGACAGGACAGACAGGACAGACAGGACAGACAGGGACAGACAGGACAGACAGGACAGACAGGACAGACAGGACAGACAGGACAGACAGGACAGACAGGACAGACAGGAACAGACAGGACAGACAGGACAGACAGGACAGACAGACAGACAGGACAGACAGGACAGACAGGACAGACAGGACAGACAGGACAGACAGGACAGACAGGACAGACAGGACAGACAGGACAGACAGGACAGACAGGGACAGACAGGACTGACTGGACAGACAGGACAGACAGGACAGACAGGACAGGACAGGACAGACAGGACAGACAGGACAGACAGGACAGACAGGACAGACAGGACAGACAGGACAGGACAGGAAGACAGGACAGACAGGACAGACAGGACAGACAGGACAGACAGGACAGACAGGACAGACAGGACAGACAGGACAGACAGGACAGACAGGACAGACAGGACAGACAGGACAGACAGGACAGACAGGACAGACAGGACAGACAGGACAGACAGGACAGACAGGACAGACAGGACAGACAGGACAGACAGGACAGACAGGACAGACAGGACAGACAGGACAGACAGGACAGACAGGACAGACAGGACAGACAGGACAGACAGGACAGACAGGACAGACAGGACAGACAGGACAGACAGGACAGACAGGACAGACAGGACAGACAGGACAGACAGGACAGACAGGACAGACAGGACAGACAGGACAGACAGGACAGACAGGACAGACAGGACAGACAGGACAGACAGGACAGACAGGACAGACAGGACAGACAGGACAGACAGGACAGACAGGACAGACAGGACAGACAGGACAGACAGGACAGACAGGACAGACAGGACAGACAGGACAGACAGGACAGACAGGACAGACAGGACAGACAGGACAGACAGGACAGACAGGACAGACAGGACAGACAGGACAGACAGGACAGACAGGACAGACAGGACAGACAGGACAGACAGGACAGACAGGACAGACAGGACAGACAGGACAGACAGGACAGACAGGACAGACAGGACAGACAGGACAGACAGGACAGACAGGACAGACAGGACAGACAGGACAGACAGGACAGACAGGACAGACAGGACAGACAGGACAGACAGGACAGACAGGACAGACAGGACAGACAGGACAGACAGGACAGACAGGACAGACAGGACAGACAGGACAGACAGGACAGACAGGACAGACAGGACAGACAGGACAGACAGGACAGACAGGACAGACAGGACAGACAGGACAGACAGGACAGACAGGACAGACAGGACAGACAGGACAGACAGGACAGACAGGACAGACAGGACAGACAGGACAGACAGGACAGACAGGACAGACAGGACAGACAGGACAGACAGGACAGACAGGACAGACAGGACAGACAGGACAGACAGGACAGACAGGACAGACAGGACAGACAGGACAGACAGGACAGACAGGACAGACAGGACAGACAGGACAGACAGGACAGACAGGACAGACAGGACAGACAGGACAGACAGGACAGACAGGACAGACAGGACAGACAGGACAGACAGGACAGACAGGACAGACAGGACAGACAGGACAGACAGGACAGACAGGACAGACAGGACAGACAGGACAGACAGGACAGACAGGACAGACAGGACAGACAGGACAGACAGGACAGACAGGACAGACAGGACAGACAGGACAGACAGGACAGACAGGACAGACAGGACAGACAGGACAGACAGGACAGACAGGACAGACAGGACAGACAGGACAGACAGGACAGACAGGACAGACAGGACAGACAGGACAGACAGGACAGACAGGACAGACAGGACAGACAGGACAGACAGGACAGACAGGACAGACAGGACAGACAGGACAGACAGGACAGACAGGACAGACAGGACAGACAGGACAGACAGGACAGACAGGACAGACAGGACAGACAGGACAGACAGGACAGACAGGACAGACAGGACAGACAGGACAGACAGGACAGACAGGACAGACAGGACAGACAGGACAGACAGGACAGACAGGACAGACAGGACAGACAGGACAGACAGGACAGACAGGACAGACAGGACAGACAGGACAGACAGGACAGACAGGACAGACAGGACAGACAGGACAGACAGGACAGACAGGACAGACAGGACAGACAGGACAGACAGGACAGACAGGACAGACAGGACAGACAGGACAGACAGGACAGACAGGACAGACAGGACAGACAGGACAGACAGGACAGACAGGACAGACAGGACAGACAGGACAGACAGGACAGACAGGACAGACAGGACAGACAGGACAGACAGGACAGACAGGACAGACAGGACAGACAGGACAGACAGGACAGACAGGACAGACAGGACAGACAGGACAGACAGGACAGACAGGACAGACAGGACAGACAGGACAGACAGGACAGACAGGACAGACAGGACAGACAGGACAGACAGGACAGACAGGACAGACAGGACAGACAGGACAGACAGGACAGACAGGACAGACAGGACAGACAGGACAGACAGGACAGACAGGACAGACAGGACAGACAGGACAGACAGGACAGACAGGACAGACAGGACAGACAGGACAGACAGGACAGACAGGACAGACAGGACAGACAGGACAGACAGGACAGACAGGACAGACAGGACAGACAGGACAGACAGGACAGACAGGACAGACAGGACAGACAGGACAGACAGGACAGACAGGACAGACAGGACAGACAGGACAGACAGGACAGACAGGACAGACAGGACAGACAGGACAGACAGGACCGACAGGACAGACAGGACAGACAGGACAGACAGGACAGACAGGACAGACAGGACAGACAGGACAGACAGGACAGACAGGACAGACAGGACAGACAGGACAGACAGGACAGACAGGACAGACAGGACAGACAGGACAGACAGGACAGACAGGACAGACAGGACAGACAGGACAGACAGGACAGACAGGACAGACAGGACAGACAGGACAGACAGGACAGACAGGACAGACAGGACAGACAGGACAGACAGGACAGACAGGACAGACAGGACAGACAGGACAGACAGGACAGACAGGACAGACAGGACAGACAGGACAGACAGGACAGACAGGACAGACAGGACAGACAGGACAGACAGGACAGACAGGACAGACAGGACAGACAGGACAGACAGGACAGACAGGACAGACAGGACAGACAGGACAGACAGGACACCGCCCCTGTAGCTCAGTGGGAGAGCGCTGGACTTCTGATCTTTCCCGGTAGTGGCAGCCCGGGTTCGAGTCGCTTCGGCGCTCGCTATTTGCTCCTGTCTGGGATGGCCTGCAACCGGTGGCAGCGGTCGCACTCAAGGTCAGGTGACGTCAGTGAGCGGGGCGGACCGTGTCCAGGTATGTCGGGCACGTAAAACTTTCGTCTCTAAATTCTGCCGGACGCCAGGAATTGCGCGATCGGGTGGTGGGGGCAGGACCTGCACAACAAGCTATGCTTAGCGTGGATCCTGACCTCGGAAATCCATCCATTCAAAAACATTCGGACTAAATTTATTATAAAAAAAAGGACAGACAGGACAGACAGGACAGACAGGACAGACAGGACAGACAGGACAGACAGGACAGACAGGACAGACAGGACAGGCAGGACAGGCAGGACAGGCAGGACAGGCAGGACAGGCAGGACAGGCAGGACAGGCAGGACAGGCAGGACAGGCAGGACAGGCAGGACAGGCAGGACAGGCAGGACAGGCAGGACAGGCAGGACAGGCAGGACAGGCAGGACAGGCAGGACAGGCAGGACAGGCAGGACAGGCAGGACAGGCAGGACAGGCAGGACAGGCAGGACAGGCAGGACAGGCAGGACAGGCAGGACAGGCAGGACAGGCAGGACAGGCAGGACAGGCAGGACAGGCAGGACAGGCAGGACAGGCAGGACAGGCAGGACAGGCAGGACAGGCAGGACAGGCAGGACAGGCAGGACAGGCAGGACAGGCAGGACAGGCAGGACAGGCAGGACAGGCAGGACAGGCAGGACAGGCAGGACAGGCAGGACAGGCAGGACAGGCAGGACAGGCAGGACAGGCAGGACAGGCAGGACAGGCAGGACAGGCAGGACAGGCAGGACAGGCAGGACAGGCAGGACAGGCAGGACAGGCAGGACAGGCAGGACAGGCAGGACAGGCAGGACAGGCAGGACAGGCAGGCAGGGCAGGCAGGGCAGGCACGCAGGCACACGCGCACACGCGCACACGCGCACTCACGGCGTTTACACGGCCTGCTGCCCCTTCCCGCGCGGTACGCAGTGTGGTGACGGCTTGCTGAAGAAAACGTCACTATAGCCGCGGCAACAGTTCGTCTTCTGTCGTTTCTCGATAAGTCTCGATGTATCGATGTCGTTTCCCGAGTCGTCCAAATCGCTGAGACGCCAGGCAGAAGTTGTTGCACTGCATGGATTGGTGTGTGCTTGCCGATGTCGTGCTGTGTGATACATTCAGTTTAAGTGATGTGCCGATGCAGCGTGGAGCCTAGCGGCAGCTTCAGTTACATTAGATTGGCATTAAGTGAGTGACTCAATTAGCTGACCATAACGCGTTATTGGACTCTAGTATTTAAAATTGCAATATTACGCGACACTCATTTTTGCATAGTGCTGAAGCTCTGGTATTTACAACTGCAATGCTGTGCGACAGCCATGGGCCTTGAAGCAAATTTCAGTGGGCATCTGGAAGTTGGAACGTTTCGCTCATTACCAGCATTTCAGCACTGCTATTTTGTATTACGAGATTCCAGCGTCGTAGTGTCGGGTCGTCCTGTCGGTTCTGGATATCTTCCTGCGCGACGAAGTTGGCTCGCTGATCATGCAATAGATTGGTGTCATGCCTGCCGTCTTCGGCGGACCGATTCGGACCTGGCCGTCGATCCCGCCTCACCGCCACGTCTCCGCGCCATTCTGGTCCACCCGAGCCCTGCAGTTCGCTCTCCATGTCCTCCCTCCGCGCCATGTGTCGTGTTCCCCCGATCCGGAGGAAGCCTTCTCCGAGATGACTGCCGACAGCCACAGTCTGGTGACCCGGCGGCCGGAGGTAGACCGGTGATTTCCCCCGGGGACTCTGCCCCGGCCCGATGTGAGCAGCACTGACCGCTATGTCCGACACAGCGGTGCTCGCGAGCCGAGTCACTGCGAGTCGTCAGCGAGCCGAGTCACTGCGAGTCACTGCGAGTCGTCAGCGAGCGGAGTCACTGCGAGTCGTCAGCGAGCGGAGTCACTGCGAGTCTTCAGCGAGCGGAGTCACTGCGAGTCGTCAGCGAGCGGAGTCACTGCGAGTCGTCAGCGAGCGGAGTCACTGCGAGTCGTCAGCGAGCGGAGTCACTGCGAGTCGTCAGCGAGCCGAGTCACTGCGAGTCGTCAGCGAGCGGAGTCACTGCGAGCCGTCAGCGAGCGGAGTCACTGCGAGTCGTCAGCGAGCGGAGTCACTGCGAGTCGTCAGCGAGCGGAGTCACTGCGAGTCGTCAGCGAGCCGAGTCACTGCGAGTCGTCAGCGAGCGGAGTCACTGCAAGCCGTCAGCGAGCGGAGTCACTGCGAGTCGTCAGCGAGCCGAGTCACTGCGAGTCGTCAGCGAGCGGAGTCACTGCGAGCCGTCAGCGAGCGGAGTCACTGCGAGTCGTCAGCGAGCCGAGTCACTGCGAGTCGTCAGCGAGCGGAGTCACTGCGAGTCGTCAGCGAGCGGAGTCACTGCGAGTCGTCAGCGAGCGGAGTCACTGCGAGTCGTCAGCGAGCGGAGTCACTGCGAGTCGTCAGCGAGCCGAGTCACTGCGAGTCGTCAGCGAGCCGAGTCACTGCGAGCCGTCAGCGAGCGGAGTCACTGCGAGTTGTCAGCGAGCCGAGTCACTGCGAGTCGTCAGCGAGCGGAGTCACTGCGAGCCGTCAGCGAGCGGAGTCACTGCGAGTCGTCAGCGAGCTGAGTCACTGCGAGTCGTCAGCGAGCGGAGTCACTGCGAGTCGTCAGCGAGCGGAGTCACTGCGAGTCGTCAGCGAGCGGAGTCACTGCGAGTCGTCAGCGAGCCGAGTCACTGCGAGTCGTCAGCGAGCGGAGTCACTGCGAGTCTTCAGCGAGCGGAGTCACTGCGAGTCTTCAGCGAGCGGAGTCACTGCGAGTCGTCAGCGAGCGGAGTCACTACGAGTCGTCAGCGAGCGGAGTCACTGCGAGTCTTCAGCGAGCGGAGTCACTGCGAGTCGTCAGCGAGCGGAGTCACTGCGAGTCGTCAGCGAGCGGAGTCACTGCGAGTCGTCAGCGAGCGGAGTCACTGCGAGTCGTCAGCCAGCGGAGTCACTGCGAGTCGTCAGCGAGCGGAGTCACTGCGAGTCGTCAGCGAGCGGAGTCACTGCGAGTCGTCAGCGAGCGGAGTCACTGCAAGTCGTCAGCGAGTCGTCAGCGAGCGGAGTCACTGCGAGTCGTCAGCGAGCGGAGTCACTGCGAGTCGTAAGCGAGCCGAGTCACTGCGAGTCGTCAGCGAGCCGAGTCAAGACAGCAGGACGGACTCCGGTCGCTGACTTGCCGTGGAGGTGTGGTCAGGATCGCTGGCCGACTTGCCGTGGAGGTGTGGTCAGGATCGCTGGCCGACTTGCCGTGGAGGTGTGGTCAGGATCGCTGGCCGACTTGCCGTGGAGGTGTGGTCAGGATCGCTGGCCGACTTGCCGTGGAGGTGTGGTCAGGATCGCTGGCCGACTTGCCGTGGAGGTGTGGTCAGGATCGCTGGCCGACTTGCCGTGGAGGTGTGGTCAGGATCGCTGGCCGACTTGCCGTGGAGGTGTGGTCAGGATCGCTGGCCGACTTGCCGTGGAGGTGTGGTCAGGATCGCTGGCCGACTTGCCGTGGAGGTGTGGTCAGGATCGCTGGCCGACTTGCCGTGGAGGTGTGGTCAGGATCGCTGGCCGACTTGCCGTGGAGGTGTGGTCAGGATCGCTGGCCGACTTGCCGTGGAGGTGTGGTCAGGATCGCTGGCCGACTTGCCGTGGAGGTGTGGTCAAGATCGCTGGCCGACTTGCCGTGGAGGTGTGGCCAGGATCGCTGGCCGACTTGCCGTGGAGGTGTGGTCAGGATCGCTGGCCGACTTGCCGTGGAGGTGTGGTCAGGATCGCTGGCCGACTTGCCGTGGAGGTGTGGTCAGGATCGCTGGCCGACTTGCCGTGGAGGTGTGGTCAAGATCGCTGGCCGACTTGCCGTGGAGGTGTGGCCAGGATCGCTGGCGGTGGTCTAAGCCGTATCTTCTGATGTTTCGGGTAGTGTGCCGCCGTGCCGGTTAGTCTCGGGTGTGAGCGGAGCGGACCCCTTGGCTGGGGTCTGTTTCTGGCCGTCGTCGGCGATCGAGCAGACAGCCGCAGACGGTGCTGAGGAAAGTTCCGTTCTGCCCGTCTACACGCCCCGCGGGGGCAGTGCCGGGTACGTGGAGTCGGTACTGCCCCCGCGGGGCGTGTTGCCGGCCAGAACGAACGGAGCTTTCCTAGACACCGCCTGTGCTGCGAGGCAGACAGAACGGACTTACAGAATTGCGGAATGCCAGAAAAGCCGTAGGGCCGTGCAAACTGAAATCTCCTGAATTGTCGTGGACTCACTCTTCTTTAAGTCTTCTTTTAAATAATCGCATGCGCCCGTCTGGACGTTTATCGCTTTGACTGACGAGGCGTGCATACGTCTGTTAGACTGCGAGGGGCATTCATGCGTACTGTCAATGCCAGTGCCCAATGTCCCATGTATAAGAACACCTGAGAGTTCGTCCGTTAAATGTCCACAATTTCGCCGCAAGATTTCTCTATTTGTCTTCTGTGACGTGCTTTCTTTGGATTACCCGAGTGCCCCCCCCCCCCCCCCCCCCCCCCACACACACACCCTCCCCCGCCAATACTACAAACACGGCTGCGATGTGTGAACGGTAACGCTATACGTGTGCCAAGTGTCATTCATCAAACACCCGCCTCCCCGCACCCCCCCCCCCCCCTCCCTCCGTTCTGACAGCGTTAGCCGGCCAGACATCGGGCAGCCACCGTTCGTCCCCGTCTGTTCTGACGACGTTGGCTGGCCAGCAGAGACGGCGCATGGCCGTGCCACCCCGGCCATTCTCCGCCTCCAGTAATGTGGAGGAGACAGCGCCCGGCCGTGCCACCCCGGCCATTCTCCGCCTCCAGTAATGTGGAGGAGACAGCGCCCGGCCGTGCACCCCGGCCATTCTCCGCCTCCAGTAATGTGGAGGAGACAGCGCCCGGCCGTGCACCCCGGCCATTCTCCGCCTCCAGTAATGTAGAGGAGACAGCGCCCGGCCGCGCACCCCGGCCATTCTCCGCCTCCAGTAATGTGGAGGAGACAGCGCCCGGCCGTGCACCCCGGCCATTCTCCGCCTCCAGTGATGTAGAGGAGACAGCGCCCGGCCGTGCCACCCCGGCCATTCTCCGCCTCCAGTAATGTGGAGGAGACAGCGCCCGGCCGCGCACCCCGGCCATTCTCCGCCTCCAGTAATGTGGAGGAGACAGCGCCCGGCCGTGCCACCCCGGCCATTCTCCGCCTCCAGTAATGTGGAGGAGACAGCGCCCGGCCGCGCACCCCGGCCATTCTCCGCCTCCAGTAATGTGGAGGAGACAGCGCCCGGCCGCGCCACCCCGGCCATTCTCCGCCTCCAGTAATGTGGAGGAGACAGCGCCCGGCCGCCGGGGGATTTATTTGTCTCGCTGCCAGCACACGACGGTACCAGGCTGAAAAATAGACGAAAACTTGATCGCGACTGCTGGGTTTTTCGAATTTATTATACGAAAAAACAACACAGACGGGTCGCAAATTGACCACGCAGTCGTCGCGCAAGCAATGGCTCTGGTGGCACAACTCGTCCTCCTTCCGCCATACAAGCCACGAATGGATGCAAAGTACACTGGGAAGAATCCCAATGAAAGCCCTGGGCCGCATCTTGCAGTGAACGATAAACTGTCGCCTTGCACTACTGCCTCACCGCATCCCACCGTTTCCTTCGGGTGAGCGAAATACGCGCTCTGCACTTGATACGCGCTTGCGCTGCGCTCCAATATACAAACAAACACCACAGAGAGAACATTTATCTGTCGAAAGCCTTCGGACTTGCGTTCTTCGAAAGCTTTCTGTGACGCGACTTCAAAAGTTCCCCAATCGCCGGCCGGTTTGGTCGCCGTGTTGTCGCCTGTGCGCGGCGCCGAGCGAGGGAGGTGGGCGTCGCCTGGGGCGGTGGCGTGTGTGGGGACTATTGACCTGGTTCGCCGGTCGTTATGGCGCACCGTTACGTGTGCGGCGTTATTGGCGCTGACGGGTGGTGATGTGACGGGGGACCACTCTACCGTGGACCAGGGACCGCGATGTGACGGGGACCACTCTACCGTGGACCAGGGGACCGCGATGTGACGGGGACCACTCTACCGTGGACCAGGGGACCGCGATGTGACGGGGACCCACTCTACCGTGGACCAGGGGACCGCGATGTGACGGGGACCACTCTACCGTGGACCAGGGGACCGCGATGTGACGGGGGACCACTCTACCGTGGACCAGGGGACCGCGATGTGACGGGGACCACTCTACGTGGACCAGGGGACCGCGATGTGACGGGGACCACTCTACCGTGGACCAGGAGACCTGCTGCCGGCTGGCTGTCGTCGCTGGTACCGCGTGGTGGTTCTGATCTGATCTAACTGGTCCCGACATATTGACAGCCTGGCTGGGAATGGCTGGAGGCCGCGGCAAAGGGTTGTTGTTTGTTCGAAGTGCCGATTCGGACAGTTAACCGGTACGCGGCGTGTGGCATGCGGGTTGATTCCGCCCCGTGTGGGGAGACTTGGAGTCGCAAGCCGACGTGAAGATATGTTCGGCTTTCTCTGACGGCTAGCCCACTCCTGAATGCTGGTACTGAATGCAGTCTAAGTCAATTTAGCGCATATTCTCGGCTTCAGGCCTTAGCATTCTCTTAGAAGTATGAGTTAACATTCCGCGGTTGATCTCTAATTAGCATTATTAACGCCGTATAACCGCAGCAGTTGCGGCGCTCTAAAGCCCCAAACCACCTCCACGTCCACCACGCTCTAGTTAGCGTTCTTATTGTTCTTATCGTACTTTATTCTTACCACGTTCGTGACAGAAAGTGTGATTTTATGTGTCCCGAGGTACATCTTAGCGTCGTTTCAAGGAACTGTGAGCATAACCGAGCCACATCCTCCTGCGTCCTATTCCGGACATCTTGTTATAGCTCTGCCAGGTCCGTATTCGCCCACCATCATCGACCACCTTACCGTGGTACATCATCCTCGACCGTGGTACATCATCGACCACCTTACCGTGGTACATCATCCTCGACCGTGGTACATCATCGGCCACCTTACCGTGGTACATCATCCTCGACCGTGATACATCATCGACCACCTTACCGTGGTACATCATCCTCGACCGTGGTACATCATCGACCACCTTACCGTGGTACATCATCGACCACCTTACCGTGGTACATCATCCTCGACCGTGGTACATCATTGACCACCTTACCGTGGTACATCATCCTCGACCATGGTACATCATCGTGACCACCTTACCGTGGTACATCATCCTCGACCGTTGTACATCATCGACCACATTCCTCGCCTGCCGTACCGTGGTACGGTGTTCAAACTGCTGTTCCGGTGTTAACCGTCGCCCTGGTGGGGAGGGAGGGGGGGTCATTTTGCACCCCCCCCCCCCCCCCCCCCCCCCCTGAGGTTCTTTCGGGAAAACGGCGGCGCGCAGCGCTGCCAAATTTGGTACAGCTGTTCCGGCATCAATTACCCACATTGTGTCAAAATTGTGACCTCAGTTCATCTCAGGTCAGGTCACCAGGTCACGTCAAGTGACCTTACCTCCAAAAATGTTTGTGGTCGTGCCAAAGCCACAGTGTTTGTCCGAGAGATTTGAAACGTGCAGGATTTCATGTCATAAGTACCTAGCTCGTTGTGTTATATCGGCGACCTAAGGTCAGGTCAATTTCGTGACCTCCCAATTATATGTCAATGGGAAAATATACAAATGTTTCCTATTCAAATCCGTAGGTTTTGACGAACGTATGTGAGTTGAGACCGGAGGTTTATACTGGGGCAGCCTATTCGTGTAGTGACTTTGTCTGTTTGTTTGTCTGTCTGAGGCGTTTGGTCACAGCTCGCTGACGAAAAGGCACAGCAACACGCGCGTGGCACCGTTCGATGCGCCAGTTCGACCCCCAGGTGCCGGTGCCGGTTACCGGTCGATCGGTGTCACGTGACACGTAGCACGTGCCGCCAGGTGGGCCATTGCAAACATTAATTACGCACCTCTACCGGTCTACAGGTCGAACAGGAGCCCCTCCTACAGAACCATACTCGTCGGTCACATGCACATCATCGCGGTCCAAGTGCTTTTGGGGTTGCCGAATCCGAGGTGTGCACGTTGCACTCCCTAGGGTGGGGGGGAGGGGGTAAACCTTGTATCGCCTGGGGTCCTCTGATTGCAGGAATTGTTTATGTAGCGACACCAAATTTGGTGCACCGATAGAGCTCAGCGAGTGTTTCCCGGTGCCATACGACTCGGGGTGCAGGGTGCGCGTGCAGTGCACGTGCAAGCCGTTTACACCCCTCTGTTCGAGATGGCCGCTTACGCCCGTCAGAGGCCCAAAGTTGAAGCGATAATGGTCCTGGATTGTGCGCTGGCACACAGCGCATCCATTTTGCGGGATTATAGTGGGCCCGAGGGGTGCCCTGGCACGTGCACCGGGTGTACCTCTTTGTGCCCCTAAGCTATTGCTGGTGAACCACGCCTTCTAAAGCGCTGAAATTTGATACGATGATGCATGAGCACGTGCTTTGGCCATTTCAACTGTTTTTGACCGAATCGGGGCCAAGACTTGCACGTGGACCCCCCCCCCCCCCCCCCCCCCCCCTCCCTCTGCCCCCCAGGTGCCCCCTCCACCATTGCGGCGAAACTAAGCATTCCAGAGTGCTGCAATTCGGTGGGCTGGTGCATCCACGCTTACAATGACGATTGACGGTGTTTTTGACCGAATTGGGGTCAACACCTGCACGTGCACGTGGTGCCCCCCTCGGCATACCCCCTGGCATTGCATCCGAACCACTCATTCAAGAACGCTGCAATTTGGTAGGCTGATGCATCAGTAGGCACCAAGGCGAATTCAAACCATTTTGGCCGTGTTGGGGTCAAGACTTGCACGTGCACGTGCACGCGGTCCCCCCCCCCCCCCGCCATTCCGGCGAAACCAAAAAAATATAAATGTATGTTGATGTATGTATGTATGGCTACGGTTTTGCCCCGGTCCCAAACCCGATCACAAAAATGGGTCCGCACTAGTCGGAGAATATGTATGAGAATATGATCAGGCTAATTCTTTGAGAATCATGTTATTTTAGCTAATTCTTGATGACCCAGGTGCAATTGTTGCTCGGTGACCTCTACAAGGTCAGCTGAGGTCATCTGAGGTCACCAGGACTTGTTTGCCAATAACTCTTGATAAAATAAAGATAGTTACGTGCAAATTATGCCACTGTGATTGCCTCGTCAAGACGCGTCGCCCCATATGCAACATGACCTACCTGGGTCACAAAATGACCTTGACCTGAGGTTAAATTTTGAAGTTGACCCAATCAGGTCACCATCAATGTATTGCGAAGCGTCTTGACGAGACAAACACGATGGTTTTACAATTATTGCTCTATGTTCAACCGATAAAAAGTTATTCACGAAACACTTTTTGGAAGAAAATGTCAGCGTGACCTTTGGTGACCTCTGGAGCCTAAACTATTGACCTTAGCTAAAATTTGTGTACACTAACGGCGATTGCATTTGTCATGAGCTTTCAATTATTTTGTTTTAGTTTGTTCCTAGCTATCATAGTTCCCGATATATTTGGGGGCTTCTGGAGCAAAATCCTAAACCTGAAAACAGACCTTTGATGACCTCTGGTGACCTCAATTTTGACTTGAGCTAAAAATGCCCTAAGTAACTTCGAATGTCCTTCTCGAGTGCTTTCGAACGCTTTTGCCCTCGTCTTTCTAGTCCTTTTAGGTTTTCGAGTTAATGTGGGGGTAATTTCGACCCCACCCCACTAGGGCGAAGTTGTCTCTGAGGCCCACGGGGGCGCGGGTTACCGAAGCGGCTCGGCGGCTCGTGGCCCGCCCACCTGTTAATGATGCCTAATGACCCCCGACACACGCCCCGAGGACAGAGTCGTCAGCGGCGGATCGATTCGACTGCCGACGGTCCGTCCGTCCGTCCGTCTACTGCTCTGTTGGCTGGTCTGTCTGCTGGTCTGTCTGCTGGTCTGTCTGCTGGTCTGTCTGCTGGTCTGTCTGCTAGTCTGACTGCTGGTCTGTCTGCTGGTCTGTCTGCTGGTCTGTCTGCTGGTCTGTCTGCTGGTCTGTCTGCTGGTCTGTTTGCTGGTCTGTCTGCAGGCCTGCCTGCTGGTCTGTCTGCTGGTCTGACTGCTGGTCTGTCTGCTGGTCTGTCTGCTGGTCTGTGTGCTGGTCTGTGTGCTGGTCTGTCTGTTGGTCTGTCTGCTGGTCTGTCTGCTGGTCTGTCTGATGGTCTGACTGCTGGTCTGGTTGCTGGTCTGTCTGCTGGTCTGTCTGCTGGTCTGTTTGCTGGTCTGTCTGCTGGTCTGTCTGCTGGTCTGTCTGCTGGTATGACTGCTGGTCTGTCTGCTGGTCTGTCTGCTGGTCTGACTGCTGGTATGTCTGCTGGTCTGTCTGCTGGTCTGTCTACTGGTCTGTCTGCTGGTCTGTCTGCTGGTCTGACTGCTGGTCTGTCTGCTGGTCTGTCTGCTGGTCTGTCTGCTGGTCTGACTGCTGGTCTGTCTGCTGGTCTGTCTGCTGGTCTGTCTGCTGGTCTGACTGCTGGTATGTCTGCTGGTCTGTCTGCTGGTCTGTCTGCTGGTCTGTCTGCTGGTCTGTCTGCTGGTCTGTTTACTGGTCTGTCTGCTGGTCTGTCTGCTGGTCTGTCTGCTGGTCTGTCTGCTGGTCTGTCTGCTGGTATGTCTGCTGGTCTGTCTGCTGGTATGTCTGCTGGTCTGTCTGCTGGTCTGTCTGCTGGTCTGTCTGCTGGTCTGTCTGCTGGTCTGTTTGCTGGTATGTTTCCTGGTCTGTCTGCTGGTCTGTCTGCTGGTCTGTTTGCTGGTCTGTTTGCTGGTCTGTTTGCTGGTTTGTCTGCTGGTCTGTCTGCTGGTCTGTCTGCTGGTCTGTCTGCTGGTCAGTCTGCTGGTCTGTCTGCTGGTCTGTTTGCTGGTCTGTCTGCTGGTCTGACTGCTGGTATGTCTGCTGGTATGTCTGCTGGTATGTCTGCTGGTCTGTCTGCTGGTCTGTATACTGGTCTGACTGCTGGTCTGTCTGCTGGTCTGTCTGCTGGTCTGTCTGCTGGTCTTTCTGCTGGTCTGTTTACTGGTATGTCTGCTGGTATATCTGCTGGTATGTCTGCTGGTATGTCTGCTGGTCTGTCTGCTGGTCTGTCTGCTGGTCCGTCTGCTGGTCTGTTTGCTGGTCTGTCTGCTGGTCTGTCTGCTGGTCTGTCTGCTGGTCTGTGTGCTGGTCTGTTTGCTGGTCTGTCTGCTGGTCTGTCTGCTGGTCTGTCTGCTGGTCTGTTTGCTGGTCTGTTTGCTGATCTGTCTGCTGGTTGTCTGCTGGTCTGTCTGATGGTCTGTCTGATGGTCTGTCTGGTGGTCTGTCTGCTAGTATGTCTGCTGGTCTGTCTGCTGGTCTGTCTGCTGGTATGTCTGCTGGTCTGACTGCTGGTCTGTCTGCTGGTCTGTCTGCTGGTATGTCTGCTGGTCTGACTGCTGGTCTGTCTGCTGGTCTGTCTGCTGGTCTGTCTGCTGGTCTGTCTGCTGGTCTGTCTGCTGGTCTGTCTGCTGGTCTGTCTGCTGGTCTGTCTGCTGGTCTGTCTGCTGGTATGTCTGCTGGTCTGTCTGCTGGTCTGTCTGCTGGTCTGTCTTGGTCCTGTTCAGCCGCTGAGTGCCATTAATGTCGGAAGAAATATAGTTTATGATGGTAGAGGCCAGAGGGGCATATGAATCATGTTCGATAGGTGGAAGGCAGTGGTGGTTATCGTTACTAAAAATGTAGTTCCGTTACTCGTTACTGCGTTACTCATAAAAGTAGATGCGTTATTCGTTACTCCGTTACTTTGCGACAAATTTAACGGAAGTGACTTTAGTCCGTTTCTCCGCTATTTTAGTTTAACCCTCTCCAGTGCAGCGGTGGATGCCACCCCACCACCTCTTCTTTGTCGGGAATAACTCGCGAATTTATCAACCGATTGCGATGAAACGTTCAGTATCCTACTTTATAACAATGTAACACATACTCTGAAAATGTCAAACCTCTACTGCCCATGACCAGTGACCTATGACCTGTTTCTCAATGTCATGTCAGACGCAACTGGCGTCCCGTAGAATCGATGCTTGTAACTTGTGCACTTTCCGATTGTTTGTTGTTCAGGAACATATGCCCAGGTGTTAACAGATGACATTTATGGTTTCCACTGAGATCATGAGTCAGACCTCCTTTGACCTGAGATGACTTTTGGCCTATGGCAGTTTCTATAGTATTTTGTGACGCTGATTTCAAATTTGGCATCCATTTTCCATAATAATATGTTCCACTGGGGTCATGTTCTTACACAGGTCAACCGAGGTCACTGATCTCAGATGACCTAAGATGACGTTTTGACCTCCCGCGGATTTTAAGAACATTTAACGGCTAAGTATGCGTTGCAGATCTCTACCAACTGTGCATAATTACAGAACAGTCGTCTGTGTTGGACAGGAATGAATGCGGATATCTAATAGTGATATTAGATCAAGGTCAAAGGTCAAATCAGGTCATCAGGTCAAAGATCAACAGGAACCTAGAGTTAATGGAAATTTATAAAGAACATATAAAACAAGACAGTTTCAGGTTTGTATATGCTACTTCTATTTGTCCCCGCTAGTGTTGCCAGTCCTTTTCACACCGGCCCATTATCTCAACAAAAAATTAAGGGTGTAACGGAGTAACGGACTTCATTATAAAGTAACGAAAGTTACTTGGTCCGTTACCTGTTTTGAAAAGTAACGAGATCGTTTCTCCGTTACTGAAAAAGTAGTTCCGTTAGTAACGGAGTAGCGGAGTAACGGAAGTTGCCCACCACTGGTGGGAGGTAAAGGAGGGGTCAATAGGTAGGGTCACGCGGTCTATATGAGTCAGTCCCGTCAGTTTGAGCGCCGTCAGTACCAGGTTCGCCCCGGGAGGGTGGCGTTTATGGTACTCAGAGGAGACGGGGACTCGTTTTTGACCGCCGCCCGGGAAATTGACCTGGTGTCGGAAGCCGCACAGACCCCCGCGCGTGCTGGGCCATTTGGTCGAAGCGGGTGACTGCTGAATCTTTTCCAAGAGTCACTTCGCCTTCGTTCTTCGTTACTGGAATATTGCATCAGACCATGGATTAGAACCTCATGAAGGTGCCAGCTGGAGGACAGAACTCGTCTAATGTGACCTGCATTTGTGGGCGACCCGTCTGATCATACAGTGCAGCTGTTGGAAAAACAACAGTTTTCTCGGAAATCTCAATCACTCCGACTGGAATGTTGCCAGGCGGTGTCGGGATGCCGTCGGGTGTCATGTCGGCGCCGTGAAATGTCATGCAAACTGAACAGCAGAACGACAGGCAATCATTTCTCTGCTCAGGCCCAGAGCAATATCTGTGATGAGATGAGCTGCCATTTGCCAGTGTTCTGCCCCGAACTGTCACGGGTGCTGTCGGGATAGGAACACGCTGACACGAGTCTGATACTTTGAATATATGTCAGCGCATGTCCCCAAACACTGCACTTGTGCCAGTTCTGTGTGGCACATGAAGCCCTAGGGGTGGTTAACATGCAGTTTTTTATCCGGCCATCTGCTGTCAGGTCTCATATGGATATTTATGGTCTAAATATCGGAAATGGAACAAATCAGCGCATTTCATTCAGATCTTCTATCCGCGCACTCGCATCAAAGATCGGCCTTTATTGACGTATTCACACACGTTATCCCGCCATTGACTGGGGGAGGGGGTGTTTAACGCCCCCCCCCCCCCCCCCCCCTGATGAATTTTCGTAATAGCTCAAAAACCAATAGCGTGATCACGTGAAACTACGGGTACCTTCTTCTACGTCAATTTTACGTCATCTGTGAAAAATAAAGCAATTTCGTCGGAAAAATTTGAGTTATAGCAAATTTAGTGACGTCACTGCACACGAGTTTTACACAAAAAGCAGCTAAACTTTAAAAGACCGTACAAATGCCATATTTTAACCAAAATGCAATAAAAAATATAAAGATAGCAAATAGCAAGGGCTACAACATGGCAATCTTGAATTTAGGATTTTTTGTTTTGTTTTTGACCCCCAAAATAAAAAATAAAAAAATAAATGCCCACAAAATCAAGTTTTTCAAAGGTATTAAAAAAAAATCGGAATATATGTCAGAGAACCACATATGGCCAACTACCATGCCAAATTGTAAAATGATATTACTATTTTTGACTGACTTATGGCATATAAAGTATGGGTAACTCATGAAGTCATATTTTGAAATTGCGTTTTTTGGCTTGTTTTACCACTGACAAATAAATGCCAGCACTGTATTTCTGAGACAAAACTGATCTAGAAACATGACTTTTTCATTTGGATTTATCAATTTCACATTTTGACCTTCAGTGACCTGAACTTGACACTAACTTCACGTACATGAAGTCAGGTGGTAAAATGACTATCACTATCGAATTCTACGTGGAAAATAACCCATATAACAATGTCCCTCCCCTGGAGGGCAACCGAGGTCGGCGTGAGGGGCCCTCGGTAGGCCTTAGGGGGCCTTGTTCGGCCTGAGGAGAACTCAGTCGGCTGGAGGGGCCTCTCGGTCTTCCTGGGGGCCTTGGACGGCCTGAGGGACCCTTATTCGGCCTCGGGGGAACTCGGTCGGCTTGGGGAGCCGCTCAGCCTGCCTGCGGGCCCTTGGAAGGCCTGAGGGAGTCTTGTTAGCCCTGATGAGGCCCTCTGTCGGCCTGAGGAGCACTCAGTCGACATGAGAGGCCCTCAGTCGGCCTGAAAGGACCCTCGGTCGGTTTAAAAGTCCTCAGTCGGCCTGACGGCCCTCATTCGGCCTGACTGCCCTCATTCGGCTTGAGGGGCTTTCGGTCAGCATGAAGGTCCTATGTCGGTCTGAGGGAGCCCTTGGTCGGCATGAGGGTGTTCTCGGTCGACCTGAAGGGGAAATCGGTCGGCCTGAGGGGTATTCGATCGGCTTGAGGGGCCTTTGGGCGGCATGAGGCGCGCTCTGTTGGTCTTGAGGGGCCGTTGTTCGGTATGAGATGCCCTCGGTCGGCATGAGGAGCCCTCGGTCGGCTTGGGGGAACCTCAGTCGGTTTAACTTGGCTTGGCTTGAGTTGGCCTCGGTTGGCTTGGGAGCCATCAGTTGGCCTGAGGGGCCCTAGGTCGGCTTGAGGTGGCCCTTTGGTCAACTTGAAGGCAACTCGGTGGGTTGACGAGACCTTTGGTCATCTTAAGATCGCCCTTGGACAGCCTGAGGGGCCTCGGTCGGCTTGAGGGGGACCTTGGCCGACTCGAGGACCCTCAGTCGGTCTGAGAGGGTCTAGGTTGGCTTGGGGACACTTGCTCAACTTGAAGGGAACTCGGTCGGTTGACGAGACCTCTTGAGAGGGCCCGTGGGCAGCCTGAGGGGCCTCGGACGGCCTGAGGGGCTCTCGTTCGGAATGAGGAGCCCTTAGATGGTTTAAGGCCCCTTCAGATATTATAGGCCAGACAGAACCATTGCCAGTCCTGAGCGAACCCCAGGCTGGTCTGAGAGGGCGATTGTCAACAATAACACCAATAAACTGACCTATGCAGTTACTTGTACGGAAAAATGCGCTAAACGTTCTATGTCCGGGTGCGGCGTTCGAATGCTGACGATAAACAAAACGTGTATTTATATTTGGGCCGAATTGCGCAGTTCTCGGTGCAACAGAGACAAGATAGCAGGGGTAGGGACTACTAAATATGCACAAATCTGAGAAGACAGGGGCAATTCGCTTCGAATACGTATGGAGAAGGCAAAAACAACACGCCGTATGAATTCCGTAGCCCGCCCGTGTACATCTATGCACAGGCGACCCACAAAGGGAGGGGGGGGGGGGGGTAAACTGACCCCCACCCCCTCCTTGGGATAGTTTGCTGATATAGCTCCTTCCGCAAGATCTATGGACGTTGATATGACTCTTCATAGCCGCCAAAATTTGCTTAAACACCCGAATGTCAGAGTGCCGTGAAATTCATAACGTGTGTGAATACGTCGTAAATCATGGCGGACCTTTGATGTGAGTGCGCGGGTAGAAGATCTTAATGAAATGAGCTGATTTTTTGCATTTCCCATCTATAGACCATAAATATCCATATGAGACCTGACAGCAGATGGCCGGAGAAAAAAAAATGCATTTTGGTCACCCCTATTGTTGTATGGATTATTTTCTATGTATAATTGGATAGTGATAGTCATTTTATCACCTGACTTCATTTACGTGAATTTAGTGTCAAGTTCAGGTCAAGTTCAGGTGGTCACTGAAGGTCAAAATGTGAAATTTATAAATATAAATGAATAAGGCATGTTTCTAGATCAGTTTTGTCTCAGAAATACAGTGCTGGCCTTCATGTGTCAGTATCTGGTCAGTAAAAGCCAAAAACGCAATTTCAAAATATGACGTCATGAGTTACCCATACTTTATATGCCATAAGTCAGTCAAAATTAGTGACATCATTTTATAATTGGGTATGGTAGTTGCACATATGTGGTTCTCTGACATATTTTCCGTTTTTTTAATATCTTTGAAATTTTTTCTTTTGTGGGCATTTTTATTGTTTTACTTTTTTATTTTGGGGGGTCAAAAACCAAAGATTTCCCAAATTCGATATACCCATGCTGTAGCCCTTGCTATTTTCTATGTTTTTAAATTTTTGGATTGCATTTTGCTTCAAATGTGGCATTTGTACGGTCTGTTAAAGTTTAGCTGATTTTTGTGTAAAACTCGTGTGTAGTGACGTCACTAAATTCGCTATAACTCGATTTTTTTCCGACGAGGTTGTTTTATTTTTCACAAATGACGAAAAATGGATGTAGAAGAAGGTTCTGAAGTTTCACGTTAATCGTGCCATTGGTTTTTGAGCTATTACGAAAATTAATCAGGGGGGGGGGGTGGCGGTAAACACCCCTCCCCCAGTCAATGGCGGGATAACGTGTGTGAACCAGACTGGTTATTGATTCACTTTTTTGGAAGTATTCAATCACGATTCATTTTGGAATATGAATGATTCAGCGACCGTTTGATTTATGGATACTTTACCATTTTGAGAAATTGTTCTTTCCGAATCAAAGAATCATTTTTTTTCTTCAAATTACGTTTGACTCACCATTTAAATAGCATTGCAGTCTTTTTGATTCAATCAGTCTTGTTTCTATGCAGGGTTTGATTCAATCATGATTCATGAATAAAAAAAAATACGGTGGTGAATCGATTCTTCTTTGATTCAAGGAATTTGATTGAACTATTCCAATCGATTCAATCAGAGTCGAATCAACAACCAGTCTGGTGTGAACACGTCAATAAAGGCCGATATTTGATGCGAGTGCCCGGGTAGAAGATCTTAATGCAATGAGCTGTTTTGTTTTTTTGCATTTCCGATATTTAGACCATAAATATCGTATGAGACCTGACATCAGATAGCTGGAGAAAGAAGTTGCATTTTGACCACCCCCTAATGAAGCCCCAAGCCCCTTAAGCCCCCATCATCATCATCATCATCATGGCACATGCACTCTGGATACGCTTCAGCTGCTGCAGTTATGCTGCGGCCTGACAGGTGTTGTTTGTGGTGACCAAACTAATGCGATCCAGTATGCTGCCGGGTTAACCCCGTGCCCGTATGGTCCAGTTGTGTTCTGCTGTGCCCTGTTGTAAACAATTGGCTTTCGCTGTGACAGTG
>JAXIVJ010004969.1:27500-45000 GCA_036785665.1 Chirona hameri
TATGTGATTACATTTTCATCTCATGGGAATATGGAACAGCAGCTTAATTAAAGTGAAAATGGAGTGGGGCGTGCTTAACATAACCCCTTGGGAGAAAGCGTCAAGCAAATAATGTGCTTTATTTCTGGTCGTTGCTTTCTGGGGTGTGATAAATGTGCTTCAAGAATTAGGTAAACTCGATTTGTTCTAGTAAGACGAAAGCAGCCACTTTGCTTAGGTGTGATGAATGAGCTTCGAAATTCCTATAGAAACTGCTAATTTGTGAGCTGCTGATTAGTTTGACGGGAGCGGCTGACCGGTCGTCAGAGCGAGCCGGTCCCAGACTAAGCGTGGTGGAGAGGGAGGGGAGGGCTGGGCTGATGCATGAGCCTCTCACGACCACCCTGTAGTCACAGCACCTCGTCTGCCTTTCAGGACGACGCACCAAGAGAAGCCTGGGACCGCGGCCTTCTAATCTAATCTTCTGCTCTCCACGTAACATGGCCGTTGTCGTCTGCTCTAGCTCGCTGCTTTCTCTAGTGCCGTAGTGTCGCGGCCTGCCGCACCGCCCTTCCCTGCCTCCGCCGGCCGCCTGACTGCTGTCTGCCCCCCCCCCCCCCCCCGCCGCTCGGACCCGTGGCTGTCCCTGCCTCCGCCGGCCGCCTGACTGCTGTCTGCCCCGCCGCTCGGACCCGTGGCTGTCCCTGCCGCCGTCCGGGCGCCGCCTGGTTAAGTGTCCCCTCACCACCACCGGCTGCTGCTGGCCGGCCCGGTATCGGAACCACCGGACAGCGGCAGGGTGGCAGCAGGGAGGCTCCTCAGCGGTGGCCGAGGGCGGCGCGGCCGGCCGGCGGCGGCTTCTGTTCTCCTCTCTGTTTGTATGTCTGTCTGGTGGTGTGGTGATGTATCCGCCGCTAGCGACGCTGCCACCCTGCCCTTGTCTCACAGGCGTCCCCCGGTCACCTCCGCACTTACTGGGTATTCCTCGGCCTTCCAGAGGCCATCCGCCGCTAGCGACGCTGCCACCCTGCCCTTGTCTCACAGGCGTCCCCCGGTCACCTCCGCACTTACTGGGTATCCCTCGGCCTTCCAGAGGCCATCCGCCGCTAGCGACGCTGCCACCCTGCCCTTGTCTCACAGGCGTCCCCCGGTCACCTCCGCACTTACTGGGTATCCCTCGGCCTTCCAGAGGCCATCCGCCGCTAGCGACGCTGCCACCCTGCCCTTGTCTCACAGGCGTCCCCCGGTCTCCTCCGCACTTACTGGGTATCCCTCGGCCTTCCAGAGGCCATCCGCCGCTAGCGACGCTGCCACCCTGCCCTTGTCTCACAGGCGTCCCCCGGTCACCTCCGCACTTACTGGGTATTCCTCGGCCTTCCAGAGGCCATCCGCCGCTAGCGACGCTGCCACCCTGCCCTTGTCTCACAGGCGTCCCCCGGTCACCTCCGCACTTACTGGGTATCCCTCGGCCTTCCAGAGGCCATCCGCCGCTAGCGACGCTGCCACCCTGCCCTTGTCTCACAGGCGTCCCCCGGTCACCTCCGCACTTACTGGGTATTCCTCGGCCTTCCAGAGGCCATCCGCCGCTAGCGACGCTGCCACCCTGCCCTTGTCTCACAGGCGTCCCCCGGTCACCTCCGCACTTACTGGGTATCCCTCGGCCTTCCAGAGGCCATCTGTTCGCCGTCCCCGGCTATCGTGCTCCTATCCCTTGACCATACTCCTGCCATTCACTAACCACCCCTCATCCACCTTCAGCCATCCCATGAGAGTTCAAGCTATAGCTGTCACTTGACGGTTTTTGTATTACCTTTCCTCTCCCTCCAACTCTCTCGCTCCCTTCTCCCTCCCCTTGCTCTCCCCTCCCAGCCCTTCCAACCCTCTCCAGCCCTCCCAACCCTCCCAGCGCTCCTCTCGCCGCTCGCGACTTGCCCGGCTTGCCAGAGCTGCGTTTTGCCGTAGGCAAGTGGCAGTCGGTGTTAGCAGCTAACTGGACAGTCTGTTATGCCAGTTTTACGCTCTTTTTTCCTTTTCACCCTCATTGTGTATCGTCGTCAGTGCCCAGTGTACGTTATATTGCAAGGGAAATGTTTGTTTTTTTGCTGGACTGAAGTCTTAGTCATGATCGCAGGAATGATCGCGGTGTTTGAGTCACCTCCACATGGCTAGAGTTAACCAGTGTTTGTATTATTTTACTGTTGTCGACTTCACGTTTTTGACAGAGATCCCAGCCCCCCCCCCCCCCCCCCGCCCCGCCCCGTGCTCCCTATGTGTAGGTTTGTAGCGGGAGGATCCTCCATAACACGGACAGTGCTCTGCGTTGTAATAACTATGCCAACACGAACTGATGAAGTGTCTAAGTGCACTGATTTCGGGGGCAACATCATTGTTTTCCGTTTCGAACTCAAGAGGTGCGCTTGTACATATTTTGAGCTCGTGTTTCGTTTGACACATAATGCGACACTAAGCTTTGGATTTTTTCATTTCACTATGTCCTATTTTTAACCAACTTGGCGCTTCCTAAGATCTTGGTTTTTGGTTATATATCACCACATATCATTAATTGTGTTGGAGCGACAGACCGTCATAAGTTACCTAAAAGTGTGTACTACATTCGTTCATCGAATTATTTTTCTTCCCGATACTCAGTCATCCCTAATGGATATACCGGCAAACTGATTTTACGCTGATGTTTCACCAGCTACGACCATCAGGTAACGGAAACTCGGCTACGCCCTACTTCGCCGACAACTTGTCGGCTAAAAGCGTCACCAATCTGTTTGGCAGCGGCCGAGTCACCTTTCCTGAACTGTCCAACTGTCCAACTGCCCAACTCCAGTAACTCGTCCAGTGACCGCCCCGAGTGCCTGTCCGCCGTCCAGTGGCCGCCCCGAGTGTCTGTCCGCCGTCCAGTGACCGCCCCGAGTGTCTGTCCGCCGTCCAGTGACCGCCCCGAGTGTCTGTCCGCCGTCCAGTGACCGCCCCGAGTGTCTGTCCTAGTAACTGTCGCCCAGTGACCGCCCGAGTGCCTGTCCGCCGTCCAGTGACCGCCCCGAGTGCCAGCTGTCCGCCGCTCAGCGGCCGACACGATCTAACGCCGTTCTATGTCAGCGCTGCCGACACGCTGCCCAATATAGCCCGGCCCAGAAATACACCCTGATCCTCACGCACGCAGGGGTGCAGGGCCACTTTACTAATGGCGTAGATCTGGAGGGAGATCATGTTCGTGGCTCACTGCTAATTGGTAAAGTAACATGGACCAGACTGAAGTCTTATCGAGTCCTGAGTGTGTGATTTTGACATTTAGTAGAGGCCTGGGTAACGTTAGATCAAATTTGCTCGAGTTACACAGCATTGCGAATTCAAAATGGCATACAATTGGCATATAACTAACTCATACGGTCGGTTGATAGGGGGAGGGCATTCCACGACAAATCGACCAAAAATAATTAAATTTGACACCCTCATATTTTTTGAAATTCCGAACATGGGTGTATCCGGGCACTAAATTAAAGGGATTATACGGGTTTCCGTCCTGAAAGTAAATGCACTCTTGTGCAGTTGTATGAGCTTTAAACACGTTTACGACATATAACAGGGACCTCAATGCTCATTTAGTCCATTATTTCAGAAATTATCAGCGTTAAAACTTAGGCGTTTTTCGAGACTAGTATCAGAAAACGAGTACTTGATCGGCACTACTGTCCACCACTTTTATCTTAAGATCAATTTTAGAGTCTTGAATTATCTGTAAGTCCTACACTGTTCGTTGGAGTTTTGTGTTTTTGTGGTTTTCTTTTCTCTGGCCTTTAGCGTTCATAATTTGGTGGTGGCGTATTAATTTTGGCATGAAAATTCATGAAAAATATAGAATTTTATGGGAAAACTAGGTAACTGCTGCTGTCGTTGGAACAAAAAAAAAATCAAATGTTGCTTATTTTACCGGAAATATACCATACGTGGTGTTTTTATTAGCATAAAAGAGATGAATGGCTCTGCCTCAGCCGGTCCTGCAGAAAATACGCGGTGGCATCACCGCGCACTTTGGAATGTCCTTACGTGCAGAAGAGGTCATTTCCAGAAAAATGTGGCTACCGTGGGACTTCTACCACCTTTATAAGTAAGTTTTACTATGTAACTCAATTATTCTGGGAAAAACCCGTATAATCCCTTTAAGCAGCTGTGACATACTGCTTTTTTTAGATCAACGGTCACAGAGTTATAGCCTCGGGCACTTGTGAGAGGTCATGTTGTAAGGCTATCTTTGATCGCCTGTAGCTTGTCAATGAACAGCACGAACGTAATATAATTTCGTATGGTTGAGCTCGCACTGATGCGAGGTAACTTTTGGCAATTTCTGATTTTTCAATTGTTTGTTTTTTTACCCCGTGACCTCGTGACCTAGTTTTCCATGAAATACCTTGATCTGTGGCACCTCAAAATTTGTATTTTTGTCTGAAGCCAAATCAGTATTTATGATGTTTTTAATGTGAAAAAACGTGTTGCCTATAGAGTACTTTTAAGCTTCGCAAAAACTCCGGTAGGCGGCGCTGCGAACACATCTGTGTATCTTCGGACTGGGTCGAGATATCGAGATGCAGTAAACGACAGTGGATAGGTCTAAGTATTCTGAAACGAAAATCTAAGAATACTTTTGTGATCTGAGGTGAAGATCAAGGTCGTATTTAAGGTGAAATATTGCAGGTAGCGCTTTTAACACATTTATGTGTATCTCTAGACTCGGTAGAGATATCGAGATGCGGTAAACGACAGTGGATAGGTCTGAGTATTCTGAGACGAAAATGTGAAAAATACTTTTGTGATCTGAGGTCAATGTGATATTTAAGGTCAAATATTGAAATTGCGACCTTAAATATCACCTTGACCTTGGCCTCAGATCACAAAAGTATTTTTACATTTTCATCTCAGAATACTTATACCTATCCACTGTCGTTTACCGCATCTCGATATATCTACCCAGTCCAGCGATACACATACATGTGTTAAAAGCGCTACCTGTAATATTTGACCTTAAATACGACCTTGACCTCAGATCACAAAAGTATTCTTGCATTTTCCTCTCAGAATACTTAGACCTATCCACTGTCGTTTACTGCATCTCGATATCTCTACCCAGTCCAGAGATACACAGATATGTTTTCGCAGCGCCGCCTGCTGGAGTTTTGCGAAGCTTAAAAGTACTCTTTATAGGCAAAAGTTTTTTTACATTTTGTTTTAAAGAATATTCATAAAGACTTATTTGGCTTCAGAAAAAAATCACATTTTCAGGTGCCACAGATTTTGTATTAGTTTTTACAGTATTTCATGGAAAACTAGGTCACGAGGTCACAGGATCAAAAAGCAAAAAATGTAAAATCCGAAATTGACCAAAGTTTCCTCGCATCAGTGCGAGCTCAACCATATGCAATTATATTACGTTCGTGCTGTTCGTTGACAAGCTGCAGGCGTTCAAAGATGGCCTTACAACATGACCTCTCAAAAATGTCCGAGTCTATAACTTAGTGACCGTTGATCTGAATTTGTTTAGATTGTCACAGCTGGCTTTAGTGCCAGAGATTACCCTATAAACCCATTTCCAGAATTTTCAAAAATATGAGGGTGTCAAGCCTTGGTCGATTTGTCGTGGAATGCCCCAGGCAGCAAAAGACATGAGTCGTGCGGTCTGTTGATTGGGAGTTCGTGTCAGGTGTGTCAGGCCGTGTACCGGTGTGTCAGATCAGGCGACTGTGTCAAGTGTCAGGCGGTGTGTCGGTGTGTCCGGCCGTGTACCGGTGTGTCAGATCAGGCGACTGTGTCAAGTGTCAGGCCGTGTACCGGTGTGTCAGATCAGGTAACTGTGTCAAGTGTCAGGCCGTGTACCGGTGTGTCAGATCAGGCGACTGTGTCAAGTGTCAGGCGGTGTGTCGGTGTGTCAGGCCGTGTACCGGTGTGTCAGATCAGGCGACTGTGTCAAGTGTCAGGCCATGTGGCGGTGTGTCAGGCCGTGTACCAGTGTGTCAGATCAGGCGACTGTGTCAAGTGACAGGCCGTGTACCGGTGTGTCAGATCAGGCGACTGTGTCAAGTGTCAGGCGGTGTGTTGGTGTGTCCGGCCGTGTACCGGTGTGTCAGATCAGGCGACTGTGTCAAGTGTCAGGCCGTGTGGCGGTGTGTCAGGCCGTATGATGGTGTGTCAGGCCGTGTGTCGGTGTGTCAGGCTGTGTGTCGGTGTGTCAGGACGTGTGACGGTGTGCCAGACTGTGTGTCGGTGTGTCAGGCCGTGTGGCGGTGTGTCAGGCCGTGTGGCGGTGTGCCAGACTGTGTGGCGGTGTGTCAGGCCGTGTGGCGGTGTGCCAGACTGTGTGTCGGTGTGTCAGGCCGTGTGTCGGTGTGTCAGGCCGTGTGGCGGTGTGCCAGACTGTGTGTCGGTGTGTCAGGCCGTGTGTCGGTGTGTCAGGCCGTGTGTCGGTGTGCCAGACTGTGTGTCGGTGTGTCAGGCCGTGTGTCGGTGTGTCAGGCCGTGTGTCGGTGTGTCAGGCCGTGCGACGGTGTGCCATACTGTGTGTCGGTGTGTCAGGCCGTGTGTCGGTGTGTCAGGCCGTGTCCATCAGTGTGTCAGGTCATGTGCCCGGTGTGTCAGGCCGTGTGGCGGTGTGTCAGACTGTGTGTCGGTGTGTCAGGCCGTGTGGCGGTGTGTCAGGCCGTGTGACGGTGTGCCAGACTGTGTATCGGTGTGTCAGGCCGTGTGTCGGTGTGTCAGGCGGTGTATCAGGCCGTGTTCATCAGTGTGTCAGGTCATGTTCCCGGTGTGTCAGGCCGAGACGGGCCCGGCGCCCGATATTGCCGGCCGGCCGGCCAGCTGGCTAGTGACATCGATTGGCTGCGTGTTGCTCCGGCCAGGCGATTGTCGTGTTGTCGCCTGGCCTGCTCCCGTGAGGGACGGGGTGAATTGGAGGGAGGGACGGGGTGTAGGGATCAGGAAGGGACGGGGTGTAGGGATCAGGAAGGGACGGGGTGTAGGGATCAGGGAGGGACAGGGTGTAGGGATCAGGGAGGGACAGGGTGTAGGGATCAGGGAGGGACGGGGTGTAGGGATCAGGGAGGGACGGGATGTAGGGATCAGGGAGGGACGGGGTGTAGGGACCAGGGAGGACGGGGTGAATTGGAGGGATGGACGGGGTGTAGGGATCAGGGAGGGGCGGGGTGTAGGGATCAGGGAGGGACGTGGTGTAGGGATCAGGGAGGGACGGGGTGTAGGGATCAGGGAGGGACGGGGTGAATTGGAGGGAAGGACAGGGTGTAGGCATCAGGGAGGGACGGGTGTAGGGATCAGGGAGGGACGGGGTGAATTGGAGGGAGGGACAGGGTGTAGGCATCAGGGAGGGACGGGGTGTAGGCATCAGGGAGGGACGTGGTGTAGGGATCAGGGAGGGACGGGGTGTAGGGATCAGGGAGGGACGGGGTGTAGGGATCAGGGAGGGACGGGGTGTAGGGATCAGGGAGGGATCAGGTATGGATCAGGGAGGGTCGGGGTGTAGGGATCAGGGAGGGTCGGGTGTAGGGATCAGGGATGGACGGGGTGTAGGGATCAGGGAGGGACGGGGTGTAGGGATCAGGGAGGGACGGGGTGTAGGGATCAGGGAGGGACGGGGTGAATTTGAGGGAGGGACGGGGTGTAGGGGTCAGGGAGGGACGGGGTGTAGGGATCAGGGAGGGACAGGGTGTAGGGATCAGGGAGGGACGGGGTGTAGGGATCAGGGAGGGACGGGATGTAGGGATCAGGGAGGGACGGGGTGTAGGGACCAGGGAGGACGGGGTGAATTGGAGGGATGGACGGGGTGTAGGGATCAGGGAGGGACGTGGTGTAGGGATCAGGGAGGGACGGGGTGTAGGGATCAGGGAGGGACGGGGTGAATTGGAGGGAAGGACAGGGTGTAGGCATCAGGGAGGGACGGGTGTAGGGATCAGGGAGGGACGGGGTGAATTGGAGGGAGGGACAGGGTGTAGGCATCAGGGAGGGACGGGGTGTAGGGATCAGGGAGGGACGTGGTGTAGGGATCAGGGAGGGACGGGGTGTAGGGATCAGGGAGGGACGGGGTGTAGGGATCAGGGAGGGACGGGGTGTAGGGATCAGGGAGGGACGGGGTGTATGGATCAGGGAGGGTCTGGGTGTAGGGATCAGGGAGGGTCGGGTGTAGGGATCAGGGATGGACGGGGTGTAGGGATCAGGGAGGGACGGGGTGTAGGGATCAGGGAGGGACGGGGTGTAGGGATCAGGGGGGACGGGGTGAATTTGAGGGAGGGACGGGGTGTAGGGGTCAGGGAGGGACGGGGTGTAGGGATCAGGGAGGGACGGGGTGTAGGGATCAGGGAGGGACGGGGTGTAGGGTCAGGGAGGGACGGGGTGTAGGGATCAGGGAGGGACGGGGTGTATGGATCAGGGAGTGACGGGTGTAGGGATCAGGGAGGGACGGGTGTATGGATCAGGGAGGGACGGGTGTAGGGATCAGGGAGGGACTGGGTGTAGGGACTAGGGAGGGACGGGGTGTAGGGATCAGGGAGGGACGGGGTATAGGGATCAGGGAGGGACGGGGTGTAGGGATCAGGGAGGGACGGGGTGTAGGGATCAGGGAAGGACGGGTTGTAAAGATCAGGGAGGGACGGGGTGTATAGATCAGGGAGGGGCGGGGTGTAGGGATCAGGGAGGGACGGGGTGTAGGGATCAGGGAGGGACGGGGTGTAGGGATCAGGGAGGGACGGGTGCAGGGATCAGGGAGGGACGGGGTGCAGGGATCAGGGAGGGACGGGGTGTAGGGATCAGGGAGGGATGGGGTGTAGGGATCAGGGAGGGACGGGGTGTAGTGATCAGGGAGGGACGGGGTGTAGGGATCAGGGAGGGACGGGGTGTAGAGATCAGGGAGGGACGGGGTGCGGAGATCAGGGAGGGACGGGGTGTAGATATCAGGGAGGGACGGGGTGCAGGGATCAGGGAGGGACGGGGTGTAGGGATCAGGGAGGGACGGGGTGTAGGGATCAGGGAGGGACGGGGTGAATTGGAGGGAGGGACAGGGTGCAGGGATCAGGGAGGGACGGGGTGTAGGGATCAGAGAGGGACGGGGTGTAGGGATCAGGGAGGGACGGGGTGTAGGGATCAGGGAGGGACGGGGTGTAGGGATCAGGGAGGGATGGGGTGTAGGGATCATGGAGGGACGGGGTGTAGGGATCAGGGAGGGACGGGTGTAGGGATCAGGGAGGGACGGGGTGTAGGGATCAGGGAGGGACGGGGTGTAGGGATCAGGGAGGGATGGGGTGTAGGGATCAGGGAGGGACGGGGTGTAGGGAACAGGGAGGGACGGGGTGAATTGGAGGGAGGGACAGGGTACAGGGATCAGGGAGGGACGGGGTGTAGGGATCAGGGAGGGACGTGGTGTATGGATCAGGGAGGGACGGGGTGTAGGGATCAGGGAGGGTCGGGATGTAGGGATCAGGGAGGGTCGGGATTTAGGGATCAGGGAGGGACGGGGTGTAGGGATCCGGGAGGGACGGGGTGTAGGGATCAGGGAGGGACGGGGTGTAGGCATCAGGGAGGGACGGGGTGTAGGGATCAGGGAGGGACGGGGTGTAGGGATCAGGGAGGGACGGGGTGTAGGGATCAGGGAGGGACGGGGTGTAGGCATCAGGGAGGGACGGGTGCAGGGATCAGGGAGGGCCGGGGTGTAGGGATCAGGGAAGGACGGAGTGTAGGGATCAGGGAGGGACGGGGTGTAGGGGTCAGGGAGGGACGGGGTGTAGGGATCAGGGAGGGACGGGGTGTAGGGATCAGGGAGGGACGGGATGTAGGGATCAGGGAGGGACGGGGTGTAGGGATCAGGGAGGGACGGGGTGTAGGGATCAGGGAGGGACGGGGTGAATTAGAGGGAGGGACGGGGTGTAGGGATCAGGGAGTGACGGGTGTAGGGATCAGGGAGGGACGGGGTGTATGGATCAGGGAGGGACGGGGTGTAGAGATCAGGGAGGGACGGGGTGAATTGGAGGGAGGGACAGGGTGTAGGGATCAGGGAGGGACGGGGTGAAGAGAGGAGACGGAGGGTAGGGAGGGACGGGGTGTAGGGTGGGGATGGGGTGCGAGCTACCCTACTCGGTGTCGTTCTGGTGGAGGAAGGGACGTGTGTGTACGCTCCCGCGGCGTAATAGTGCCTATTCGTCTGTGTTTGTGGCGTGAGAGCGCGGCGTAATAGTGCCTATTCGTCTGTGTTTGTGGCGTGAGAGAGCGCGGCGTAATAGTGCCTATTCGTCTGTGTTTGTGGCGTGAGAGCGCGGCGTAATAGTGCCTATTCGTCTGTGTTTGTGGCGTGAGAGCGCGGCGTAATAGTGCCTATTCGTCTGTGTTTGTGGCGTGAGAGCGCGGCGTGGCGTGCCTATTTGTCGTGTGCCCGTGGCGTGAGAGCGCGGCGTAATAGTGCCTATTCGTCTGTGTTTGTGGCGTGAGAGCGCGGCGTAATAGTGCCTATTCGTCTGTGTTTGTGGCGTGAGAGCGCGGCGTGGCGTGCCTATTCGTCTGTGTTTGTGGCGTGAGAGCGCGGCGTGGCGTGCCTATTTGTCGTGTGCCCGTGGCGTGAGAGCGAGCGTGGTGCTGGCTAGAGCTGCGCTTGCTGTCCGGCGTCAGGTGGGACAGGTGGTTGACGTCACCACTCCATGTTCTCACCACACACGGCTGACTGTCGATACCGATTGCCCACTGCCCCCTGTCGATACCCATTGCTCACTGCCCCGCCAGCCGGCATGGCGCGCTGGAGCAGGCCGGAACGGCTGGCTACGAAGAGACCGGCGCAGGACACAGTGCGGCCCGCCGGATGGCAGAGCGTGGGGTGCATCGGGTACCGGCATGATGCTGGATTCGGAAGGGGGTTTAGAGTAGACAGTGTCTACTAGACACTGAACGTTTTTTTTAATCCCCGAGTATTTTACAGTAGAGGACAGTGCAAATGAACTGTAGGTAGTGTAGCGATTAGATTGATAGGGTATGCGAGAATGCGAGATGCTTGCTTTAGGTCAGTGTTTACTAGAACACTAGAAAGCTAGTCACTATAAATTATAATGTAGAATAGAAATTATGCATGCACCTTATATCTCTCTCATCATATACATATTAACTTACCTTGTGTCTAGATCGTTTAGTCTAAAGTGCCGTGCCTTACATTAAAAAGCCGCACTGCAAAGCTGTTACTGAAAACACTTTGCCTAAGCACAGCAATCACTTCTCTTGATGACACCATTGCGCTTCTCCCCTAAGTATCCTAAGCGTGTGAAAGTCTCCTGTTATGGGCCGTACGGAGTCAGGGCACAGAGCACACGCCCCACTGTTGGTCGATCCCGCCGTGAGGCGAGCGCCCCGCTCTATCCATAAATCCCACCCGCCTGCGCCGAGACTGCATTCAATCTCACTTACGCTGAGCTGAACTGCCGCACTCGGCATAACCCAGCCTAGCCCTGCAGCCGGCGCAGAGCGGCAGGGTACGTGTGGATCAAACCCAGCACGAATGGGTCGCCTGTTCCGGAGACGGGGCAGAGACGTGGCGCCAGCGGGATGCTCCAGCGGCAAAAGCACGACGTCGTTTGGTGCGTCTCGTCGGCTGACCTTTCCAGTTTCCAGGCGGCGGCGGCGCGGCGGCGGCGCGGCGGCTGTTGTATTATTCCAGCGTACACCTCTGTCGTGTCCCGCCCCGCCCCCGTCCTGCCCGCCCGTGAACGTGCCGATGAAATGTGAATTAGCACCCCCCCCCCCCCCCCTGCACTACCGTCGCACGTGCCGGTGAGGGGCCTGAGTTGACCGGGTCGCTCTGGCCGGCCGGCAGGGGACAAGGAGCGGATGCCGGGCCATACGTCCAGCGTACACATCGAGATGACGTACTTCTACTACCCGGGCAACGTGCGGTTTCCAGGTGAGGTTCCTCCACTGCTGGGTGACCAAACGGCTGGGCCGCTTCTGTCTGTCAACTGTCTTTTGCAGTAGTTTAAAATCCCTTCGTGGTTCTCCAAAATACACTCAAGACTCCATAGCTCTATTGTCATGAGTGGGTTTTAGTGTTTGATACCTGACATGAAGCAAAGTGCTGGGCATCGTGGCTGAAATTCAGCGAATTTCAGTGTATGTATAATGTTCAGCGATATTCGCTGTGCCGTTTTTTGAAGCCCGAGCGCTATAAAGCCAGCTGACGCTGACCAGAATCGACGTTTCCTTCGCCTCTCGCCTGGTCGGCTTTAAAAAAAATATGCGGCGGCTTTGATCAGTATGCTGGGGCTGAGCTCCGGCAGGCGAGCTTTCACTGCCCGCTAACTGGTGGAGTGACTGGAGAGGGTGTGAAACAAAGGAGATAACTTCCCAGCTTTCCGGTGAACTCTTTGTGGGTGGTAAAGCGGCATTGTTGACGGAACTGGTCTTCTTTCAGCCTTCTTGTAGGCTAGAATAATTGCAGAGAGGCGTTTGTATAAATAGTGTTCTTTTGTCACGGTGGCCGTGTTTTGGGGGGCGAGAGGCGTGTTGATGGGTCAAGAACCACCACATTTTCGCTGGTCCTTTGAGGCTCAAATGCGCGGTGGTTTTCGCGTGATATCGGGTTACATCTCAACTGGAGCCTCTTACGGGCGCCACTTTGCCCAATAAGGCGCAAAACTGAAATATGAACTCCTTGGTGCAATATCACAGACGAAAGTTTCGTCGTAAATCAAAAAGCTTGACAGCGAAGCCAGTCTGGAACGTCTTATTTGGGCTTAATTACAGCGTTAAAGGCATGAGTGAACAGCTGCAAAGCAAACCGAAAACAATCTCCCAACAATGCTGCTGGAGGTATGTGGATGTAGCGCCAACAGCAACCGCTGTTTGAGTACACGTTCTTTGCTGACCGTGGTATTTACTCAAGATTCACTATATGTGTATATCAGCTGTGGACACTGAACAAGCATGATGTTGATTCCGTGGGACCACCTGTATCTGGAATCGGGGTTCCATTGTCCGATGGGTCCCCACGCCCCCAGTATAAGGCCTCGTCTGACCACCACGATACCTGGGATTATGGCGAGCGGTCCCGTTGACTTACGATCTTGGCAGTTGCGCTGTCATGACATGACATCTTAATATCAGCATCAACGTAATGTTGACACACGATTAACCCATGCAAATGCATTGGCATCTTACCATGTGATTTGTCACTTATACATAGTGTATATGCAATGGCATCTTACCATGTGATTTGTCACTTATGCATAGTGTGTATGCAATGGCATCTTACCATGTGATTTGTCACTTATGCATAGTGTGTATGCAATGGCATCTTACCATGTGATTTGTCACTTATGCATAGTGTGTATGCAATGGCATCTTACCATGTGATTTGTCACTTATGCATAGTGTGTATGCAATGGCATCTTACCATGTGATTTGTCACTTATGCATAGTGTGTATGCAATGGCATCTTACCATGTGATTTGTCACTTATGCATAGTGTGTATGCAATGGCATCTTACCATGTGATTTGTCACTTATGCATAGTGTGTATGCAATGGCATCTTACCATGTGATTTGTCACTTATGCATAGTGTGTATGCAATGGCATCTTACCATGTGATTTGTCACTTATGCATAGTGTGTATGCAATGGCATCTTACCATGTGATTTGTCACTTATGCATAGTGTGTATGCAATGGCATCTTACCATGTGATTTGTCACTTATGCATAGTGTGTATGCAATGGCATTTTACCATGTGATTTGTCACTTATGCATAGTGTGTATGCAATGGCATCTTACCATGTGATTTGTCACTTATGCATAGTGTGTATGCAATGGCATCTTACCATGTGATTTGTCACTTATGCATAGTGTGTATGCAATGGCATTTTACCATGTGATTTGTCACTTATGCATAGTGTGTATGCAATGGCATCTTACCATGTGATTTGTCACTTATGCATAGTGCAAATGCATTGGCATCTTACCATGTGATTTGTCACTTATGCATAGTGCAAATGCATTGGCATCTTACCATGTGATTTGTCACTTATGCATAGTGTGTATGCAATGGCATCTTACCATGTGATTTGTCACTTATGCATAGTGTGTATGCAATGGCATCTTACCATGTGATTTGTCACTTATGCATAGTGTGTATGCAATGGCATCTTACCATGTGATTTGTCACTTATGCATAGTGTGTATGCAATGGCATTTTACCATGTGATTTGTCACTTATGCATAGTGTGTATGCAATGGCATCTTACCATGTGATTTGTCACTTATGCATAGTGTGTATGCAATGGCATCTTACCATGTGATTTGTCACTTATGCATAGTGTGTATGCAATGGCATTTTACCATGTGATTTGTCACTTATGCATAGTGTGTATGCAATGGCATCTTACCATGTGATTTGTCACTTATGCATAGTGCAAATGCATTGGCATCTTACCATGTGATTTGTCACTTATGCATAGTGCAAATGCATTGGCATCTTACCATGTGATTTGTCACTTATGCATAGTGTGTATGCAATGGCATCTTACCATGTGATTTGTCACTTATGCATAGTGTGTATGCAATGGCATTTTACCATGTGATTTGTCACTTATGCATAGTGTGTATGCAATGGCATCTTACCATGTGATTTGTCACTTATGCATAGTGCAAATGCATTGGCATCTTACCATGTGATTTGTCACTTATGCATAGTGTGTATGCAATGGCATTTTACCATGTGATTTGTCACTTATGCATAGTGCAAATGCATTGGCATCTTACCATGTGATTTGTCACTTATGCATAGTGTGTATGCAATGGCATTTTACCATGTGATTTGTCACTTATGCATAGTGCAAATGCATTGGCATCTTACCATGTGATTTGTCACTTATGCATAGTGTGTATGCAATGGCATCTTACCATGTGATTTGTCACTTATGCATAGTGTGTATGCAATGGCATTTTACCATGTGATTTGTCACTTATGCATAGTGCAAATGCATTGGCATCTTACCATGTGATTTGTCACTTATGCATAGTGTGTATGCAATGGCATTTTACCATGTGATTTGTCACTTATGCATAGTGTATATGCAATGGCATCTTACCATGTGATTTGTCACTTATACATAGTGTATATGCAATGGCATCTTACCATGTGATTTGTCACTTATGCAGTGTATATGCAATGGCATCTTACCATGTGATTTGTCACTTATACATAGTGTATATGCATGCCACTTGTCGTGACCGTGGTCCGTGCTAAGTACACCGCGAAGAAAAACGAATGCACTTAGCACCGTGCTTTAGAAGTTGTAAAACCGCCTTAACCCTCGCCAGCGCAGGGGGGTGGATGCCACCCCCCCCCCCCCCCCTTGGTTTTTCGGGAATAACTCGCGTAGTTATCAACCGATTGCGATTTAAAAAATCAGTACCCTACTGTTGTACAATTTGACACATACTCTGAAATTTTGAACTTCTACCCCCATGACCCGTGACCTTTGACCTGTTTCTCAAGGTCATGTCAGGAGCAAATGGCGTCCCGTAGTATCGATGCTTGTAACTTGTGCTCTTTCCGAGTGTTTGTTGTTCAGGAGCATATGCACAGGTGTTACCAGGTGACATTTATGGTTCCCACCGAGATGGTGACCTCCGATGACCTCAGATGACTTTTTGTTGGCTTCTGTCAGTTTTATAGGACATCTTGTGACGCTGATTTCAAATCTGGGATCCATTTGACATAATTATAGGTTCCACTGGGGTCATGCGCTTCCACAGGTCAACCAACGTCACTGACCTCAGATGACCTGACATGACCTTTTTGGAATTTGACAGTTTCTAGGACATTTTGTGACGCTGATTTCAAATTTGGGGCCCATTAAGCATAATTAGATGTTCATTCACGATTTTAGCTCGATGAGTATTCAATGTCTACACATTCACGATTTGATGGCATGTCCTCAGAGGTCATCTAATAACCCAGGACTTCAAAATCGGATGGCAATGGCCTCGTCTCGTCGCACGCAACACGCTCGTTTTGTAATCGAGGCTCTAGCTCAATTAGGGGCGACACGCCAGGGGGTCGTCCGCCCCCCCCCCCCCCCCCTTCCTCCCTGTACGGTCACGCAGTGATCGGACGTTGCACGGGCGAGGGTTACCCCCCCCCCCCCCCCCCCCCTTCCCCCGTTCTCGTTTCAGTTCCTCCACCGAAGGCGATGGTGCACGTGAGCCCCGTACAGATGATCGTGGACCCGGTCACCGTGCTGTGGCTGAACGCGTTCGCCTGCAACCTGACCAAGTCGCTCTCGGCGTCCGGAGGGTCCGCGCCGCCGCCCTACCTCGACCTGCGGCTGGAGGCGATCATGCCACGGCTGGTGCTGGATACGACGCAGGACTACCCGCTGCAGCGCGACCGGCCCAGCACGCTCCACCTGCAGACCACGAGGCTGCTGGTCTGCAACTACCGCTCTCCGGACCCCACCGCGCCAGGGTACGTACCCCTGAACCAGGCCCTCACTGTGTCCGAGTAGCTAATGGCACTTCGTCGGACCACGTCCGGGTATGATGTACAACTGTTGTGGGAAGTTGCCTATTGCGTGTTTGACCAGGGCTCTGGTCTGGGACACCTTGCATGTTATGCCGGGCTGTGCTGCTTCTCAGATGTACTTTCCACCCTGTCCTGCGTATGTTCCGAGCCTTCGTCTTGGTCTGTATATCCTGAGTGTCTGCTGTGTTCTCGTCTCACCGTATATCTGCTACAGACCGTGGTATGTCGTGTGTGTATCTCACGTATTACCGTGGTATTACCTACGTGACGTTTACGGAGTTTACTCTGTTAGATAAATACATCGCGCATGAATACTGTTGTCGATGTTTGTGCCTCGTGCATTAGCGTTTGCTTCAGTCCGTGCTAGCAGCAGTTTGTGTGTGTTTGTGTGCTCATCAGTTTGTATGTTGTGTCTTGGCAGGTCGCTGGCAGGCCTCACCACGCAGTGTGTGTGTTTGTGTGCTCATCAGTTTGTATGTTGTGTCTTGGCAGGTCGCTGGCAGGCCTCACCACGCAGTGTGTGTGTTTGTGTGCTCATCAGTTTGTATGTTGTGTCTTGGCAGGTCGCTGGCAGGCCTCACCACGCAGTGTGTGTGTTTGTGTGCTCATCAGTTTGTATGTTGTGTCTTGGCAGGTCGCTGGCAGGCCTCACCACGCAGTGTGTGTGTTTGTGTGCTCATCAGTTTGTATGTTGTGTCTTGGCAGGTCGCTGGCAGGCCTCACCACGCAGTGTGTGTGTTTGTGTGCTCATCAGTTTGTATGTTGTGTCTTGGCAGGTCGCTGGCAGGCCTCACCACGCAGTGTGTGTGTTTGTGTGCTCATCAGTTTGTATGTTGTGTCTTGGCAGGTCGCTGGCAGGCCTCACCACGCAGTGTGTGTGTTTGTGTGCTCATCAGTTTGTATGTTGTGTCTTGAAGGTCGCTGGCAGGCCTCACCACGCAGTGTGTGTGTTTGTGTGCTC
>JAXIVJ010004969.1:47500-72500 GCA_036785665.1 Chirona hameri
TCAACAGTTTCCTCTCGTCCATCGACTCGGCGCTGAAGAGTCCGGACGATCAGAGTGACACGATGTCTGTGATGTCGGATATGAGCTCGGACTCGGATAGCTACGTGTTGCTGAATCTGGAGCTGGATAAGACCGGGTCAGGTCAGTTGGAGGGGCGATAGGTACCCGGCGTGGGTGCGTTTCGGTGTAGTTTATGGATTACAGGGTGCTCTATGTACTTGATAACACGGAGTCGGGTCATTCGGAAGGCAGAAGTTTTGATGCTGGGCGTGAGTGGGGTCTCGGTGTACTATGTAGATCCGGGGGCGGTGTATGTGTGATTTCATAATCATGCGCGAGGGAATGTGTGGCGCGATGTATGCCCGTTCTGTACTCGCCATATAACCTTGCTAGTTCCGACGTCTGTAAGCCAAACTCATTACCATAGCTCTGCCCTGTGCATCGTGGCCCTGCACTTGACACCCATTGGGGCTGATGGACGCCATGTAGTCTGGCAGCTGCGGTGCCCTTAAACCCAACTCATCATCGTCATCATTCGGGCTGATTATTTCGTGATTGCCAAGCAGCGAGTGATGCCCTGTGTGCCGTTGCTTGTGGCGCCTGCTGTATGTGGTAACTGACGGCTCCTGTACCCCGCAGAGTCTGTGGACCCGCTGTTTGTGGTGGAGGGGGCGTTGAAGCGGCTGCCGTCAGTGGAGTGTAACTGACGCTCTCTATACCCCGCAGAGTCTGTGGACCCGCTGTTTGTGGTGGAGGGGGCGTTGAAGCGGGTGCCGTCAGTGGAGTGTAACTGACGGCCCCTGTACCCCGCAGAGTCTGTGGACCCGCTGTTTGTGGTGGAGGGGGCGTTGAAGCGGGTGCCGTCAGTGGAGTGTAACTGACGCTCTCTATACCCCGCAGAGTCTGTGGACCCGCTGTTTGTGGTGGAGGGGCCGTTGAAGCGGGTGCAGTCAGTGGAGTGTAACTGACGGCCCATGTACCCCGCAGAGTCTGTGGACCCGCTGTTTGTGGTGGAGGGGGCGTTGAAGCGGGTATCGTCAGTGGAGTGTAACTGACGCTCTCTATACCCCGCAGAGTCTGTGGACCCGCTGTTTGTGGTGGAGAGGGAGTTGAAGCGGGTGCCGTCAGTGGAGTGTAACTGACGCTCTCTATACCCCGCAGAGTCTGTGGACCCGCTGTTTGTGGTGGAGGGGGCGTTGAAGCGGGTGCCGTCAGTGGAGTGTAACTGACGGCCCCTGTACCCCGCAGAGTCTGTGGACCCGCTGTTTGTGGTGGAGGGGGCGTTGAAGCGGGTGCCGTCAGTGGAGTGTAACTGACGGCCCCTGTACCACGCAGAGTCTGTGGACCCGCTGTTTGTGGTGGAGGGGGCGTTGAAGCGGGTGCCGTCAGTGGAGTGTAACTGACGGTCCCTGTACCCCGCAGAGTCTGTGGACCCGCTGTTTGTGGTGGAGGGGGCGTTGAAGCGGGTGCCGTCAGTGGAGTGTAACTGACGGCCCATGTACCCCGCAGAGTCTGTGGACCCGCTGTTTGTGGTGGAGGGGGCGTTGAAGCGGCTGCCGTCAGTGGAGTGTAACTGACGCTCTCTATACCCCGCAGAGTCTGTGGACCCGCTGTTTGTGGTGGAGGGGGCGTTGAAGCGGGTGCCGTCAGTGGAGTGTAACTGACGGCCCCTGTACCCCGCAGAGTCTGTGGACCCGCTGTTTGTGGTGGAGGGGGCGTTGAAGCGGGTGCCGTCAGTGGAGTGTAACTGACGCTCTCTATACCCCGCAGAGTCTGTGGACCCGCTGTTTGTGGTGGAGGGGGCGTTGAAGCGGGTGCCGTCAGTGGAGTGTAACTGACGGCCCCTGTACCCCGCAGAGTCTGTGGACCCGCTGTTTGTGGTGGAGGGGGCGTTGAAGCGGGTGCCGTCAGTGGAGTGTAACTGACGCTCTCTATACCCCGCAGAGTATGTGGACCCGCTGTTTGTGGTGGAGGGGGCGTTGAAGCGGGTGCCGTCAGTGGAGTGTAACTGACGCTCTCTATACCCCGCAGAGTCTGTGGACCCGCTGTTTGTGGTGGAGGGGGCGTTGAAGCGGGTGCCGTCAGTGGAGTGTAACTGACGGCCCCTGTACCCCGCAGAGTCTGTGGACCCGCTGTTTGTGGTGGAGGGGGCGTTGAAGCGGGTGCCGTCAGTGGAGTGTAACTGACGCTCTCTATACCCCGCAGAGTCTGTGGACCCGCTGTTTGTGGTGGAGGGGGCGTTGAAGCGGGTGCCGTCAGTGGAGTGTAACTGACGGCCCCTGTACCCCGCAGAGTCTGTGGACCCGCTGTTTGTGGTGGAGGGGGCGTTGAAGCGGGTGCCGTCAGTGGAGTGTAACTGACGGCCCCTGTACCATGCAGAGTCTGTGGACCCGCTGTTTGTGGTGGAGGGGCCGTTGAAGCGGGTGCCGTCAGTGGAGTGTAACTGACGCTCTCTATACCCCGCAGAGTATGTGGACCCGCTGTTTGTGGTGGAGGGGGCGTTGAAGCGGCTGCCGTCAGTGGAGTGTAACTGACGGCCCCTGTACCATGCAGAGTCTGTGGACCCGCTGTTTGTGGTGGAGGGGCCGTTGAAGCGGGTGCCGTCAGTGGAGTGTAACTGACGCTCTCTATACCCCGCAGAGTCTGTGGACCCGCTGTTTGTGGTGGAGGGGGCGTTGAAGCGGGTGCCGTCAGTGGAGTGTAACTGACGGCCCCTGTACCCCGCAGAGTCTGTGGACCCGCTGTTTGTGGTGGAGGGGGCGTTGAAGCGGGTGCCGTCAGTGGAGTGTAACTGACGCTCTCTATACCCCGCAGAGTCTGTGGACCCGCTGTTTGTGGTGGAGGGGGCGTTGAAGCGGGTGCCGTCAGTGGAGTGTAACTGACGGCCCCTGTACCCCGCAGAGTCTGTGGACCCGCTGTTTGTGGTGGAGGGGGCGTTGAAGCGGGTGCCGTCAGTGGAGTGTAACTGACGGCCCCTGTACCCCGCAGAGTCTGTGGACCCGCTGTTTGTGGTGGAGAGGGAGTTGAAGCGGGTGCCGTCAGTGGAGTGTAACTGACGCTCTCTATACCCCGCAGAGTCTGTGGACCCGCTGTTTGTGGTGGAGGGGGCGTTGAAGCGGGTGCCGTCAGTGGAGTGTAACTGACGCTCTCTATACCCCGCAGAGTCTGTGGACCCGCTGTTTGTGGTGGAGGGGCCGTTGAAGCGGGTGCCGTCAGTGGAGTGTAACTGACAGCCCCTGTACCCCGCAGAGTCTGTGGACCCGCTGTTTGTGGTGGAGGGGGCGTTGAAGCGGGTGCCGTCAGTGAAGTGTAACTGACGGCCCCTGTACCCCGCAGAGTCTGTGGACCCGCTGTTTGTGGTGGAGGGGGCGTTGAAGCGGGTGCCGTCAGTGGAGTGTAACTGACGGCCCCTGTACCCCGCAGAGTCTGTGGACCCGCTGTTTGTGGTGGAGGGGGCGTTGAAGCGGGTGCCGTCAGTGGAGTGTAACTGACGCTCTCTATACCCCGCAGAGTCTGTGGACCCGCTGTTTGTGGTGGAGGGGGCGTTGAAGCGGGTGCCGTCAGTGGAGTGTAACTGACGGCCCCTGTACCCCGCAGAGTCTGTGGACCCGCTGTTTGTGGTGGAGGGGGCGTTGCAGCGGGTGCCGTCAGTGGAGTGTAACTGACGCTCTCTATACCCCGCTGTCTGTGGACCCGCTGTTTGTGGTGGAGGGGCCGTTGAAGCGGGTGCCGTCAGTGGAGTGTAACTGACAGCCCCTGTACCCCGCATAGTCTGTGGACCCGCTGTTTGTGGTGGAGGGGGCGTTGAAGCGGGTGCCGTCAGTGGAGTGTAACTGACGGCCCCTGTACCCCGCAGAGTCTGTGGACCCGCTGTTTGTGGTGGAGGGGGCGTTGAAGCCGGTGCCGTCAGTGGAGTGTAACTGACTCTCTCTATACCCCGCAGAGTCTGTGGACCCGCTGTTTGTGGTGGAGGGGGCGTTGAAGGGGGTGCCGTCAGTGGAGTGTAACTGACGCTCTCTGTACCCCGCAGAGTCTGTGGACCCGCTGTTTGTGGTGGAGGGGGCGTTGAAGCGGGTGCAGTCAGTGGAGTGTAACTGACGGCCCATGTACCCCGCAGAGTCTGTGGACCCGCTGTTTGTGGTGGAGGGGGCGTTGAAGCGGCTGCCGTCAGTGGAGTGTAACTGACGCTCTCTATACCCCGCAGAGTCTGTGGACCCGCTGTTTGTGGTGGAGGGGGCGTTGAAGCGGGTGCCGTCAGTGGAGTGTAACTGACGGCCCCTGTACCCCGCAGAGTCTGTGGGCCCGCTGTTTGTGGTGGAGGGGGCGTTGAAGCGGGTGCCGTCAGTGGAGTGTAACTGACGGCCCCTGTACCCCGCAGAGTCTGTGGACCCGCTGTTTGTGGTGGAGGGGGCGTTGAAGCCGGTGCCGTCAGTGGAGTGTAACTGACGCTCTCTGTACCCCGCAGAGTATGTGGACCCGCTGTTTGTGGTGGAGGGGGCGTTGAAGCGGGTGCCGTCAGTGGAGTGTAACTGACGGCCCCTGTACCCCGCAGAGTATGTGGACCCGCTGTTTGTGGTGGAGGGGGCGTTGAAGCGGGTGCCGTCAGTGGAGTGTAACTGACGCTCTCTATACCCCGCAGTCTGTGGACCCGCTGTTTGTGGTGGAGGGGGCGTTGAAGCGGGTGCCGTCAGTGGAGTGTAACTGACGGCCCCTGTACCCCGCAGAGTCTGTGGACCCGCTGTTTGTGGTGGAGGGGGCGTTGAAGCCGGTGCCGTCAGTGGAGTGTAACTGACGCTCTCTATACCCCGCAGAGTATGTGGACCCGCTGTTTGTGGTGGAGAGGGCGTTGAAGCGGGTGCCGTCAGTGGAGTGTAACTGACGGCCCCTGTACCCCGCAGAGTATGTGGACCCGCTGTTTGTGGTGGAGGGGGCGTTGAAGCGGGTGCCGTCAGTGGAGTGTAACTGACGCTCTCTATACCCCGCAGAGTCTGTGGACCCGCTGTTTGTGGTGGAGGGGGCGTTGAAGCGGGTGCCGTCAGTGGAGTGTAACTGACGGCCCCTGTACCCCGCAGAGTCTGTGGACCCGCTGTTTGTGGTGGAGGGGGCGTTGAAGCCGGTGCCGTCAGTGGAGTGTAACTGACTCTCTCTATACCCCGCAGAGTCTGTGGACCCGCTGTTTGTGGTGGAGGGGGCGTTGAAGGGGGTGCCGTCAGTGGAGTGTAACTGACGCTCTCTATACCCCGCAGAGTCTGTGGACCCGCTGTTTGTGGTGGAGGGGGCGTTGAAGCGGGTGCCGTCAGTGGAGTGTAACTGACGCTCTCTATACCCCGCAGAGTCTGTGGACCCGCTGTTTGTGGTGGAGGGGGCGTTGAAGCGGGTGCCGTCAGTGGAGTGTAACTGACAGCCCCTGTACCCCGCAGAGTCTGTGGACCCGCTGTTTGTGGTGGAGGGGGCGTTGAAGCGGGTGCCGTCAGTGGAGTGTAACTGACGCTCTCTATACCCCGCAGAGTCTGTGGACCCGCTGTTTGTGGTGGAGGGGGCGTTGAAGCGGGTGCCGTCAGTGGAGTGTAACTGACGCTCTCTATACCCCGCAGAGTCTGTGGACCCGCTGTTTGTGGTGGAGGGGGCGTTGAAGCGGGTGCCGTCAGTGGAGTGTAACTGACGGCCCCTGTACCATGCAGAGTCTGTGGACCCGCTGTTTGTGGTGGAGGGGGCGTTGAAGCGGGTGCCGTCAGTGGAGTGTAACTGACGCTCTCTATACCCCGCAGAGTCTGTGGACCCGCTGTTTGTGGTGGAGGGGGCGTTGAAGCGGGTGCCGTCAGTGGAGATCGCCAGTGAAGTCACCGAGGATACGCACAGTGAGGTGTCGCTCTCCTCAGCCATGCGGAAACGGGACGTGGTGAGTGGCCGGGCTTCTCGGTGTCTTACGTGGTGGTTGCTCGAATCAGGGATGAGATCGAGACGTGGCTCTGTGAGGCGGCTCACACTAACCCTGCAGACCAATAGCTGGTATATAGCTGGTATATAGCTGGTATTGGTTTAGCATAGTGGCAGTATAGGTATGTAAATCATTAACTCGTCCCCGGTCGGACCGCGTCAGTCCTGTGCGGTCCCCGGTCGGGCCGCGTTGGTCCTGTGCGGTCCCCGGTCGGACCGCGTCGTTCCTGTGCGGTCCCCGGTCGGACCGCGTTGGTCCTGTGCGGTCCCCGGTCGGGCCGCGCCGGTCCCCGGTCGGGCCGCGTTGGTCCTGTGCGGTCCCCGGTCGGGCCGCGTCGGTCCCCGGTCGGGCCGCGTCGGTCCCCGGTCGGGCCGCGTCGGTCCCCGGTCGTGCCGCGTCAGTCCTGTGCGGTCCCCGGTCGTGCCGCGTCAGTCCTGTGCGGTCCCCGGTCGTGCCGCGTCGGTCCTGTGCGGTCCCCGGTCGGGCCGCATTGGTCCTGTGCGGTCGGGCCGCGTCGGTCCTGTGCGGTCCCCGGTCGGGCCGCGTCAGTCCTGTGCGGTCCCCGGTCGGTCCGCGTCAGTCCTGTGCGGTCCCCGGTCGGGCCGCGTCAGTCCTGTGCGGTTCCCGGTCGGGCCGCGTCGGACCTGTGCGGTCCCCGGTCGGGCCGCGTCAGTCCTGTGCGGTCCCCGGTCGGGCCGCGTCAGTCCTGTGCGGTCCCCGGTCGGGCCGCGTCAGTCCTGTGCGGTTCCCGGTCGGGCCGCGTTGGACCTGTGCGGTCCCCGGTCGGGCCGCGTCAGTCCTGTGCGGTTCCCGGTCGGGCCGCGTCGGACCTGGGCGGTCCCCGGTCGGGCCGTGTCAGTCCTGTGCGGCCCCCGGTCGGGCCGCGTCGGTCCCCGGTCGGGCCGCGTCGGTCCTGTGCGGTCCCGGTCGGGCCGCGTCGGTCCCCGGTCGGGCCGCGTCGGTCCTGTGCGTTGACACGCCGGTGTGTCATGTCAGACATCGGTGGTGATACTTCTGCAGGACGCCTGGCGGAGGTGTATGTAAACAATATGCCCTGTGTGTCTGTGTCGTCAGATCTCTGCGCTGACGCTGCGGCTGGGTCGGCTAGAGTTCGTGCAGCAGGGCGCCGGCACCAGCAGCTCGCTCAAGGTGCTGCTGCGACACCTGTCGGCCGAGCAGTGCACCGCCATCGGCTGGGACGAGTTCCAGGTATGACGTCACCCCACCAGCCCGGCCAGTGCGCCGCCATTGGCTGGGACGAGTTCCAGGTATGACGTCACCCCACCAGCCCGACCAGTGCTCCGCCATCTGTAACGACCTGATCTGTTGTGACGTGATGATGTGTGTGACGTCTGCTCTTCCCTCCGGTCTGGTTGTAAAGACAGAGTGCTTCGGCGGCAGAGATGATATTTGCAGTCAGTCACCAAACACAACACACAGACGGCGTTACTTTACCCGGTTACTGAGTGCCAACAGAGAGTAGAGCAAGAGTCAACAGAGCAGCAAGATGTTATCGGCTCGAGGGTCGCTTCCCGACTGCGCGCACCTCCCGACTGACACTCAGCCAGCCGCTTTTATGCTTGGTCCAAAGGTCTACCCTCGGACACGTGATGTGCGCACTGCCTCGTCACGTGAAGTCAGACACGTGATGTGCGCGTCACGTGAAGATGACTCCGCACTACTGCGCGTGTCGCTACCCGTGTCGCAGCACGGCAACAGTCTCACGTTACATATACCACAAGTGTCCTCACGTGATGTGCCCTCACGTGATGTGCACGCGCTCTGTGAGTCACTGTGCTCACGTGATGTGCCGGGCGCAGCTGCGGTTAGATAATTAAACATGTGGTGGGGCGGCGGCGCGGCGGCGACGACGCGGCGCCGAAGTGACAGCTGCGCGAGACGCGCACGGTCGTGGTAAAATGGAACAGTGTTATAGTGAATTAGATGGTTTTGCTTTTAGGGTAGTTTCAGAGGCTGTAGTCAGAGCCAGTGAATTAGGTGTTTTCAAAAAGATGCTATAAGTCGGAGCTAGAACGTAAAACAGAATGCCAGCTGCTACACATCGGCTGCGATGAGTTCCGGGTTACTGCGGCTGAGACTGATGAGGCGGGCGATCACGGCTGGTTCCCTTTAACCCGCGCCCCGCTGGGGTCTCCAGCCGAACGCGCCCCGCTGGGGAGGCAGATTCTGCTCCCCCTCGTTATCTTCCGAATCAATCACTGCAGCGAGACGCGCAAGGCGGCAATCGAAAGCTCTCAATGAGACGCATCTAAAGCATACGCGAAAGTTTCCAAATAAGGTCACTTGTCAGGTCACGGTCAGGTAAATTGTCAAAATTGTGGTATTTGGGTTTTTGGTCCATACTTTCCATCCAAAGCCTTAGATTGCGACTATTATCGCACAGAGTACTCTCAAAGGTATAATACATATCCCGCATAAGCAAAAGTGAAATTGTAAGCAAAGGTCAAGGTCATACTCACAAAAGGTCACAGGTCTACGAAAGCCATGCGACACATGTTGTATGGGTTATTTTATACGTATAATGCGATAGTATAAGCCATTTTTACAACCTGACCCCATATAATGGCCCTCAGGTCAAGGCCAGGTCACACAGGTCAGGTCACAATAAGGACACAATTTTAAATGCATTAATACTAATAAAAGGCATGTTTCTGGACCACCTTTGTCTCAGAAATACCGCGGTGGCATTTATTTGGCTGTATCTGGTCACTAAAAGCCAAAAAACGTAACTTCAAAAAATGACGTCATGTGTTACTTATACTTAGGGAGCCATAAGTCAGTCAAAAATAAATATATTGCTTTGAAATTTTGTTTGGGTATCGTCCATACTTGGTTCTCTAATAATCTTCCGTTTTTTAATATCTAACAACAACAAAAATGATTTTGTGGAAATTCTTCCGGAAAATCGTTTTTTTTCCATTTTTGGGATTAAAAACCCAAAGTTTCGCAAATCCGAGATAGCCATTTGAAGAGAATATAATTTCCTTTCTTTTGACGTTTGTATTTGCAATTTGCATTAAAACTCGATTTGCTACGATTTGTCAAACATTTATCGTTTTTCCACCAAAAATGGCATGACATGACGTCATTAAAACGCCATTATCTCCCAAAGTACTGCATCAATTTCACTGAAATTTGGTGAGAAGACATAATTAATGTAGCATAAGCTACTGAAAGTCTCACGTCGATATATACCATAGTTTTCAAGTTAGTGACAAAATCCGGGAGGGGACAGGCCCCCCCCCCCCCCCCCCCCCCCCAGCGGGGCGCGGGTTAAGCTAAATACAAGTCATTATGTGAGACAAGCAACCATTCGAACCTCGCACTTCTTATTTTGATCTAAATTATCATTTGAAGAAGAAATGTGTGACGCTTTCCAGCGGAGGAATCTAGCATTGCCTGTGAGGTGAACGGTGGCGATGTTTCTGTGCTCCGTGTGCGCGTGCGCTGGGTGTATGCTGTTCCGACTTGTTAGTCAGCCCTGTCTGTCTGTCTGTCCGCTCGCCAGGCTAAGTTCCAGCTGCGCACCAAGGGCTGGCAGGGTCTGGATGTCGCCACGGAGCCGTGCAATATCAGGATGAGGATGGACAGCACGTTCGTGCCCGTGGCCAACCAGCGGCACCATAAGGTCAGTCAGTTGACTCGGATTGCCGGCTCGCCCGTCCGCCTGTCCGTCCCACTGCCCAGTGCCCACTGTCCACTGCCCACTGCCCACTTTCCACTGCCCACTGCCCACTGTCCACTGTCCACTGTCCACTGCCCACTGCCCACTGCCCACTGTCCACTGTCCACTGCCCACTGCCACTGCCCACTGCCCACTGCCCACTGCCCACTGCCCACTGCCCACTGCCCACTGCCCACTGCCCACTGCCCACTGCCCACTGCCCACTGCCCACTGCCCACTGCCCATCCCGTCCGTGTTCTCACTTGGCTCGCTGATCTCTCTGAAGGAAATGTAGGTGTGGGCTGTGTTGTGGTTGTAGATGTCTGTGGGGGCGCCATCTGCAGTCCTTGTCTTGTAATTCACGAGAGCGCGCTGTTCACCGTTACCGATGCTGTTCCGTTCGTGGCAAATCAACGTTCGTGAACAGGCGAAGAGTCAGTTGTATTGGCGTGAGTTGCTGACTACTGTTCGGGGTCCTGTGCACTGCAGATCAACGTTCTTGAGCAGGTGAAGAGTGAGCTGGAGGTGCGCGCCAGTGACTTGGACCTCTCCCTGCTGATGAGCACCGTCGCCAACCTCACCGACTTCATCGAGGACGAGATCCTGCCCGTGCCTCTACCTATGCAGGTCAGTCAGCTGACTCGCAGCGGGTTGAAGTGGTCAGCTGATCAATGGCAGCTGTGATGCCGTTGAACCACCAGTGGTTCTGTTCTGAATTTGAGATTCCGAGGCCGAGCAGGCACAATCGCTCAGTTTGTACGTCGTCCGGAATTGGGTAGCCCGTGCCAGAGGCGTTTCAGGGACGCGTTTTCCCTGCATCCCTGCTTTCATACTGATTGAGCAATGGGTATCTTGAAAAGAATTCAGTAACAATAGCGTCACATCCATCTTTAAGACCATTTCGGACATGGTCGAGGCACTCTAGTTTTGCTGACTGCGCCAGCTTGATTGTGTTTTACATTATAAGCATTGTGCAAGCATGATGCTGCTACTGACGTTTATGGTGATGATGATGACCATGGTGTGCTGACGTTTATGGTGATGATGATGATGATGACCATGGTTTGTCTGTGCAGCTGCACCTGGAGCGTCTGAAGATGCGCCTGACGGAGGACCGGCCGCCGAACAACATCACCAGCCCCGGCGTGGTGCCGCTGGACGTCTCCATACCATCACTGCGGGTCAGCCGGGACAAGGACGGCGTCTTCACCGTACACCAGACCACAGACTCAGGTCAGCTGTTCAGGTTACCGACTCGGGTCAGTTCAGGGTGCGGAGCCAGGTCAGTTCAGGTTACCGACTCGGGTCAGTTCAGGGTGCGGAGCCAGGTCAGTTCAGGGTACGGAGCCAGGTCAGTTCAGGTTACCGACTCGGTCAGTTCAAGGTGCGGAGCCAGGTCAGTTCAGGTTACCGACTCGGGTCAGTTCAGGGTACGGAGCCAGGTCAGTTCAGGTTACCGACTCGGGTCAGTTCAGTGTGCGGAGCCAGGTCAGTTCAGGTTACCGACTCGGGTCAGTTCAGGGTGCGGAGCCAGGTCAGTTCAGGTTACCGACTCTGGTCAGTTCAGGGTGCGGAGCCAGGTCAGTTCAGGTTACCGACTCGGGTCAGTTCAGGGTGCTGAGCCAGGTCAGTTCAGGTTACCGACTCGGGTCAGTTCAGGGTGCTGAGCCAGGTCAGTTCAGGTTACCGACTCGGGTCAGTTCAGGGTGCTGAGCCAGGTCAGTTCAGGTTACCGACTCGGGTCAGTTCAGGGTGCGGAGCCAGGTCAGTTCAGGTTACCGACTCGGGTCAGTTCAGGGTGCGGAGCCAGGTCAGTTCAGGTTACCGACTCGGGTCAGTTCAGGTTACCGACTCGGGTCAGTTCAGGGTGCAGAGTCAGGTCAGTTCAGGTTACCGACTCTGGTCAGTGCAGGGTGCTGAGCCAGGTCAGTTCAGGTTACCGACTCGGGTCGTTTCAGGGTGCGGAGCAGGTCAGTTCAGGTTACAGATTCGGGTCAGTTCAGGGTGCGGAGCCAGGTCAGTTCAGGTTACCGACTCGGGTCAGTTCAGGTTACCGACTTGGGTCAGTTCAGGTTACCGACTCGGGTCAGTTCAGGTTACCGACTCGGGTCAGTTCAGGGTACGGAGCCAGGTCAGTTCAGGTTACCGACTCGGGTCAGTTCAGGGTGCGGAGCCAGGTCAGTTCAGGGTGCGGAGCCAGGTCAGTTCAGGTTACCGACTCGGGTCAGTTCAGGGTACGGAGCCAGGTCAGTTCAGGTTACCGACTCGGGTCAGTTCAGGGTGCGGAGCCAGGTCAGCTCAGGGTGCGGAGCCAGGTCAGTTCAGGGTTCGGAGCCAGGTCAGTTCAGGTTATCGACTCGGGTCAGTTCAGGGTGCGGAGCCAAGTCAGTTTAGGTTACCGACTCGGGTCAGTTCAGGTTACCGACTCTGGTCAGTTCAGGGTACGGAGCCAGGTCAGTTCAGGTTACCGACTCTGGTCAGTTTTGGGTGCGGAGCCAGGTCAGTTCAGGGTGCGGAGCCAGGTTAGTTCAGGTTACCGACTCAGTCAGTTCAGGGTGCGGAGCCAGGTCAGTTCAGGTTACCGACTCTGGTCAGTTCAGGGTGCGGAGCCAGATCAGTTTAGGTTACCGACTCAGGTCAGTTCAGGGTGCGGAGCCAGGTCAGTTCAGGTTACCGACTCTGGTCAGTTCAGGGTGCGGAGCCAGATCAGTTTAGGTTACCGACTCAGGTCAGTCCAGGGTGCGGAGCCAGGTCAGTTCAGGTTACCGACTCTGGTCAGTTCAGGGTGCGGAGCCAGATCAGTTTAGGTTACCGACTCAGGTCAGTTCAGGGTGCGGAGCCAGATCAGTTTAGGCTACCGACTCAAGTCAGTTCAGGGTGCGGAGCCAGGTCAGTTTAGGTTACCGACTCAGGTCAGTTCACCAGCAGCACAGTGTCTGTACGGCGCTCTGTGATAGCTGAAACGTCTGAAAACCAGGCTGTTTTACACATTTTTACACATTTCCTGAGATAATATAAAATCTAAACAACTTTTACTAAGTAGAGTTTGTTTTAAATCAGTTATCGATGCACAAGCAAGCGAAATCCGATGAGTTTTCAGAATTATGTGAGACTTTTTGGGGACCCCCCCCCCCCCCCCCAAACTGACCCAAACCACCCATTCTGGATCCGTCCTTGTGTGAGCATCTTATCAAACACCATGTCTTCACACCCTGCTATCCGTGTGTCGCCGTCCAGTTGTCTGCTGTCCTCTCATCTATGCGCAGTATGTTGCTGTGTTTCCCCTCGGAGGCTGTCCGTCTGACCGTCAGTCAGTGTGTCTGCGGGCAGACTGACCGGACGTTGTCTGTCCGTCTGTCTGTCTTACCGTCTGTCTGTATTACCGTCCGTCTGTCCGTCTGTCTGTCTGTCTTACCGTCCGTCTGTCCCCAGGCCGGCCCGGCGCGGCGGACGCGGCGTCTCGTGTGGACGCCTCCAGCTCGTTTAACAACCCAGGCGGCGGCGGCGCGGCGGCGGCCAGCGAGCTGGCGCGGCTGCGGCAGCGCTGTCAGCTGCTGGAGAACCAGCTGGAGCAGCGGCGAGGTGCCGAGGAGCGGCTTCAGTACCTGGCTGTCGTGGAGACCAGGTACTGAGCATGGAGAATGTGTTAGCATCACTGAGTGCTACTCTGATATGTGTCACGTCCTGTTAGCAGTCTAACGCTTACATGGTACAGTCGTTCTTGCGGGGTTTCCCGGTGTTTTGATCGGTTGGGTTCCTATGACTTCTCTGAAGGATCGTGTCGACCTCGCCAGGTGTCGGGAGGACGAGGTGCAGGGCCTGCAGGAGGACCCACCTGACCCCTCTGACCCTCTGTGTGTCCGCTGCCTGCAGGTGTCGAGAGGCTGAGGACGAGGTGCAGGGCCCGCGGGAGGACCCACCTGACCCCTCTGACCCTCTATGTGTCCGCTGCCTGCAGGTGTCGGGAGGCTGAGGACGAGGTGCAGGGCCCGCGGGAGGACTCGCCTAACCCCTCTGACCCTCTGTGTGTCCGCTGCCTGCAGGTGCCGGGAGGCTGAGGACGAGGTGCAAGCCCCGCGGGAGGACCCACCTGATGCCTCTGACCCTCTGTGTGTCCGCTTCCGCTGCCTGTAGGTGTCGGGAGGCGGAAGACGAGGTGCAGGGCCCGCGGGAGGACCCACCTGACCCATCTGACCCCCTGTGTGTCCGCTGCCTGCAGGTGTCGGGAGGCTGAGGACGAGGTGCAGGTCCTGCAGGAGGACCCACCTGATGCCTCTGACCCCCTGTGTGCCCGCTGCCTGCAGGTGTCGGGAGGCGGAAGACGAGGTGCAGGGCCCGCGGGAGGACCCACCTGACCCCTCTGACCCCCTGTGTGTCCGCTGCCTGCAGGTGTCGGAAGGCGGAAGACGATGTCCAGGGCCTGCGGGAGGACCCACCTGACCCATCAACTCCTTGACTCGTGCCTGCAGGTGCCGGGAGGCTGAGGACGAGGTGCAGGGCCTGCAGGAGGAGAAGGAGTCGCTGATGAAGACTCTCCGCTATCTCCAAGAGGAGTTCCTCCGGCTGGACCGGGCACACAACCGGCGTACCGACACCAAATAACACTGGTCCACCCCGCCCGCCCTCGTGGTGCCTCCCTAGCTCATTTCGCCGGCCCCGCGCCTCCCTCCCTCTCCTGCCGGCCAGTCCCGGGCCCTCTACCTCGCGCCCTCCTGCGCCGGCCAGTCATTCTCAGGCGGGTGAAAGCGTGGCGCGGGAGAGCTCTGCGATTGCCACGAGTGCAATCCCGCGTGTTCAAGTTTATCGGTGACGTTTCGCGCGTTGATTTTAACCTCGGTAACGCGTTTGCCCTTGTGATATGTTGGGAGTGTCATACAAGTGGACATGCGGACGTGGGAAGGCTGACGAGGTGGATGCGGTGCGCGGCGGTCGGTTCGCGGCGCGTGCAATATGACTCCCTCGATGCTGAATGGTGCTCCGTTCGACCCCGTCTTCCACACCCGCTCCGCGGCCGTCTCGGTTACCCCGTCTCGATGAGCTATACCGGCCAGTCCTGCCCTGGCGACGTCCGAGTCTGCCAGGCCCGCCTGGGTATCAGTTTGACATAGCGGGGCGTATGTTTGACCCTGCCCTGCCCGGCTCTTGTTCTGTGATATTGTTGCGTTTGGGGCGGTGGTCTCGGGTCAGGCTGTCCCCAGGGGCGCAGTAGCCAGTTGCACTGCCTTGTTGGCGAACAGAGGCCGCTGATTCGCTGGTCACGGGCGGCCTGTTGCTATGGCAACGCCGACCCCAGCGGTGCGTGCGAGGCGCCCCGTGTGGCTGCTCCTATGCAACATTGTGTTGTTTCCACTGCACGGATTCTTTATGGCCTACGCGGCGCGTGGTGTTATGCTTGATTGTCGTACACTGTGCCTGCCATCATATCACCGTGTGTCTGATCGTCGTGTGTGCGGCTGGTGTATTTATCTATTATCGAATAAAGTGCTCGTGGATATTGCTTTAGTGTGTGGATTGTGTGTCTGATAAGTGTCATTTGGGAGCGTCCCCATTTGAAACTGTCGTGGATGTTCAACGGTTTAATTTTGCGTGGCGAAATTACACCGTTTGAACATACATCCACGAAACTGTCATTTTGCAAGAAAATGTTCGCTGCTGCCGGTAGTGGTTGTCCTAGTAACTCGAGAAGCGAGCAGGTAAGATATAAGAAAACTACTGACTTGAAGTAGCAATGAACCACTCGAGCTTACTATTCCAAGACCCTCGGTCTGTCGTTCCACACCCCGGGGTCTAAAGTACTGCCCGAGCGAAGCTATAGTGCTGTGAAAAGTTCCCCAGTCATGGAGCTCTACCTTTGCGTTACCACGACGACGACTAACCAGTACGCTCTAACTAATAAGGCGTACGCTCTAACTAATAACACGCTCTAACCTAACCACGACGACGCTCGCCCGCGGGTTCCGTAGGAAGGCTGCGTCTCGCCTGCCACTCGCGGCTCGGTTCGGCATGGGCGGAGCCTGTTGGCTGGTTGGGGCGGAGCCTGTGTGACACGTGCTGGCTTCACCTCGGGTCAGTGTCGCGCGTGGAGCGGTCGTGTGCGGGGAGCGGGGCATCTGGCTCGAAGAAGAGTTATGGCACTTACTGGAAACCCGCTTCTGACTCGGTGTCTCCCGAAAAAGTCCGTGGCTTAACGGGTCACTGGGGGACCGAGTCAAAGGAGTACCGGCTGACGGGTCAAGTTACCTCTCGAAATATGTCAATGTGTTTCCGGGTGAACGGGCTAGCCATCCACTAGTGAGAACTGTTTCAACCACTATGCGCATAGATGGAACCACTGTTCGCCGTGAATGCTCGTCTATTAGTGGAACTATTCACCGATCTCCTACCCCACCACGTCACTGGGGATTGCATATGACAATCAGAAAACATTTGATGCAAGGCCAAATGCATCATATTCATGATTCAGAGAAAGGTTTGCCATCGGGCAACAGCAGGTTGGCAGTTCATAGCAACCCTCACAAAGACACATTGGCGTACACGATTGGCTGGGTACGACTACGCTAAACACTGCCGCAATTCAATCTGAGGCCAGCTATCCCAACTCCCTGCCTCATTTTATCATCTGCATGCCTGAAAGGCGAATGCATTGGTTACATGTACAATTCAGGGGAGGGATGTCATTCACACGAGAAGCATTCACTCAATGAACTCCGTCATGGCAGGGGAGCAAGCAGCACAACCCTGATCCAGCGCGGCGGCCTTCTATCGGCCGCCACCGGCCCTCCATCGGCCGCCACCCGCCTTCTATCGGCCGCCACCGGTCCTCCATGGGCCGCCACCGGCCCTCCTTCGGCCGCCACCGGCCCTCCTTCGGCCGCCACCGGCCCTCCATCGGCCGCCACCGGCCCTCCATCGGCCGCCACCGGCCCTCCATCGGCCGCCACCGGCCTTCCATCGGCCGCCACCGGCCCTTCATCGGCCGCCACCGGCCCTCCATCGTCCGCCAGCGGCCTTCTCTGATTGTCGCCCGGATCAGGCCTTCGATCCCGTTTCCGTCTCCGCCAGTTTGCTGTAGCCGCCACCGGCCTTCTCTGATTGTGGCCCGGATCAGGCCTTCGATCCGGTTTCTGTCTTCGCCAGTTTGCTGTAGCCGCCACCGGCCTTCTCTGATTGTGGCCCGGATCAGGCCTTCGATCCCGTTTCTGTCTCCGCCAGTTTGCTGTAGCCGCCACCGGCCTTCTCTGATTGTGGCCCGGATCAGGCCTTCGATCCCGTTTCTGTCTCCGCCAGTTTGCTGTAGCCGCCACCGGCCTTCTCTGATTGTGGCCCGGATCAGGCCTTCGATCCCGTTTCCGTCTCCGCCAGTTTGCTGTAGCCGCCACCGGCCTTCTCTGATTGTGGCCCGGATCAGGCCTTCGATCCCGTTTCTGTCTCCGCCCGGATCAGGCCTTCGATCCCGTTTCTGTCTCCGCCCGGATCAGGCCTTCAATCCCGTCTCTGTCTCCGCCAGTTTACTGTAGCGTTCTCGCAGGACGTACGCTGCCAACTTCGGCTTTCTATCCCTCGTGAAGACGCCCTTCATGCAGAACTGCGGGCGGATGTACTCCCTCGGCACGGCGAAGTCGGCGAAGTTCCACACCATCTCGCCGGCGAACCACGGCTCCAGCCTCAGCTTGTCGAAGGCCTTGTGGTACTGTCGCAGAAACTCTGCCTGGTAGTCCTCGGTCCAGATGAAGGCGGGCAGGTCACGGAGACCGGCCACGCTGCCGGCTCCATACTCGGACACCACAAGAGGTTTTCCGAACTGTCTGCGCCAGGCGGCGGCTTCCGTCATCATCTGCCTCTCTATCAGCTCCGACCGCCCGCTGTCCGAGTACCAGCCGAAGTAGCGGTTGATGCAGATCAGATCCATCGAGGCCGACGCCTGGTCCGCGTCGGCGCCGACGGCCACGACGGTGGTGATGGGCCGGGTCGGGTCCAGCGCCCGCGTGTGCGCGTACACTGCTTCAAAGTACGGCCCAGCAGCCTTCTCGGCGGATTTCGGCTCGTTTCCGAGTGACCAGACGAGCACGGACGGACGGTTCTTGTCCCGCGCGACTAACTCCGTCATGACGCGCTTGTGTTTTGCGAGCAGCGTCGTGCCGAAGCCCTCCAGACCGATGGCGGGGCTCTCGTCGATCACGACGATCCCAGCGGCGTCGGTGCGGTCCATCAGCTCCTCGGCGTACGGGTAGTGAGAGGTGCGGAACGAGTTGGCGCCGCTCCACAGAATCAGGTTGATGTCTCGCGTGATCAGGGGGAGACTCAGACCCCGGCCCACGATGTCGGCGTCCTCGTGTTTGCCGAAGCCGCGCAAGTAGAACGGGCGTGCGTTGACGTACAGACGGTCAGAGTCCCAGGTGACGGTGCGAACGCCGAATGGCTGGCGGTAGACATCCATTGCTGCGGCGCCGCGCCTCGAGGTCGATTCCACCGCCTCTACCAGCTCCAGGGTATACTGGAAGCCGGGGGTCTCGCCCATCCCTACCGGCCACCAGAGCGTGGCGTTCGGGATCGTCACCATCCCCCGTACACGGCCGTCTTCCGGCAGAAGTTGGAGGGTCTTACTCGACACCACGCGGCCGCGCTGGTCCCGGATCTTCACCAGGCTCGGCCAGGCCCGCATCTTGGGTGACCTCACGACGTCGACCTCGTAGCTGACATAGGCCGTCCGCTGTCCGCCGGAGTCGCTGGAGTAGTTGGTCGTGATGGTGACATCGCTGATGTACATATCGGACGGCGTCGTGTACAGCTGGACGGAGCGGTGAATGCCCGCGTAGTGGAAGTACTCGAAGTTGTACGTCTGTTCGAAGTAACCCTCCGGGTAGCGCCCTGGGTCGTTCTTGAACGTGATCCTCCCCTGAGGGATCGTCTCCAGGTCGAGCGTGTTGTTGACAGCCACCGTCAGCCAGTTCGCTCCGCCGATGGTGAGAAGTGACGTCACCTCCAGCTCGAACGGCAGGTGGCCGCCCTCGTGCGAGCCCGCCGACTGGCCGTTCACCCACACAACGGCGTTGTAGTTGACGCTGCCGAACCGCAGGACAACCCGCCGGCCGGCCCAGGCGGCGGGGACAAACATCTCGCGATCGTACCACGCCCAGCCGACGTAGTAGCGAATCTCATCCTCAGTCGTGACGTCATTGAAGCTGCACGGCACCGGCATGTCGACGGTGGCGCCGCTGTCGGCCAGCCGGCCCGTGTACCACGCCTCGCGGAAGCCGGCGTCCGGGTCCCCCGGCGGCGAGACTCGGAACTGCCACACGTCGTCCAGAGAGAGCAGGTCCCGCGACTCGGAGGCACGAGGGTAGAGCAGAGATGATGCGGACGAGAGCAGCGCCAGGCAGAGCACGGGAGTGATGGGCGAGGATGTCATCTTCCGACGCTGGTGCGGACGGCGATGTATGAAGGCGTGAACCGGGAATGAGAGGCGTTGATCAGCCGAAAACGTTCAATATCGCGGCGCTCTAAGGTTCAATGACGATATGATTGGGTCACAGAATCACAGATTCACCGTTCGAGCACTGATCGGCGACGGCACGGTCCCAACTTGGCACGGTGCCAACCCGCCACAGATTCGTCACACGGTGTCGCCCCTTTGACAGCTACGCACAACTGATGCTAACACGTCGCTTCTGTCAATACTCTGACGTCTTCACGCGTCCTACGTCTCCACGTCTTCACGTCACGCCTTCACAACTTTACGTCACGTCTTCACGTCTTCACGTCACGTCTTCACGTCTTCACGTCTTCACGTCAGAAGTCACGTATCCGACCAGCGTCGCACGTCACCACCGGCCGACTCCCCAGCGCTGGCCCGTCGGAGCCCGCGTGGCCAGTGTCGCCCCCTCACCAGTCTCCCCCTTGGCCCCTCCCCTCGGTAACTAGACCACCGCAACGCCGCGTAACAACACACTGGCTGACATCGACCGCTGGACGCCGCGCGGGCGGGGGAGCACCGCCCTGACAGGAGCGGGTGTAACGGAACCCAGTGCTGCCCGTGGCCAGGGTCACAGACTGCACTACACTCTGCGCAGATGGCCGTCAACAGACTGACACGAGAAAACCCGGTAACGGGCGCGATAACACGGCACTGATACTGCACAAAGAGCACACGGAGTTCTCCTTGATCGCGATGAGTGCTGTGATCGCGATTACGCGACCCATGGCAACACCCGTAATCCCTTCCCCAGACCGAGCTGTAATCCCTTCTCTAAGCCCGGTACCGTGTGAGCTGGTCGGGCTTGTAGCGATGCCCGCACGACTCCACTCGTCCCTCGCCAGAGATGCGTCCCACTCCCCCAGGCCGAGCTGTAATCCCCTCTCTAAGCCCGGTACCGTGTGAGCTGGTCGGGCTTGTAGCGATGCCCGCACGACTCCACTCGTCCCTCGCCAGAGATGCGTCCCACTCCCCCAGGCCGAGCTGTAATCCCGTCTCTAAGCCCGGTACCGTGTGAGCTGGTCGGGCTTGTAGCGATGCCCACACGACTCCACTCGTCCCTCGCCAGAGATGCGTCCCACTCCCCCAGGCCGAGCTGTAATCCCGTCTCTAAGCCCGGTACCGTGTGAGCTGGTCGGGCTTGTAGCGATGCCCGCACGACTCCACTCGTCCCTCGCCAGAGACGCGTCCCACTCCCCCAGGCCGAGCTGTAATCCCGTCTCTAAGCCCGGTACCGTGTGAGCTGATCGGGCTTGTAGCGATGCCCGCACGACTCCACTCGTCCCTCGCCAGAGATGCGTCCCACTCCCCCAGGCCGAGCTGTAATCCCGTCTCTAAGCCCGGTACCGTGTGAGCTGATCGGGCTTGTAGCGATGCCCGCACGACTCCACTCGTCCCTCGCCAGAGACGCGTCCCACTCCCCCAGGCCGAGCTGTAATCCCGTCTCTAAGCCCGGTACCGTGTGAGCTGGTCGGGCTTGTAGCGATGCCCACACGACTCCACTCGTCCCTCGCCAGAGATGCGTCCCACTCCCCCAGGCCGAGCTGTAATCCCGTCTCTAAGCCCGGTACCGTGTGAGCTGATCGGGCTTGTAGCGATGCCCGCACGACTCCACTCGTCCTTCGCCAGAGACGCGTCCCACTCCCCCAGGCCGAGCTGTATTCCCGTCTCTAATCCCGGTACCGTGTGAGCTGATCGGGCTTGTAGCGATGCCCGCACGACACCACTCGTCCCTCGCCAGAGATGCGTCCCACTCCCCCAGGCCGAGCTGTAATCCCGTCTCTAAGCCCGGTACCGTGTGAGCTGATCGGGCTTGTAGCGATGCCCGCACGACTCCACTCGTCCCTCGCCAGAGATGCGTCCCACTCCCCCAGGCCGAGCTGTAATCCCGTCTCTAATCCCGGTACCGTGTGAGCTGATCGGGCTTGTAGCGATGCCCGCACGACTCCACTCGTCCCTCGCCAGAGACGCGTCCCACTCCCCCAGGCCGAGCTGTAATCCCGTCTCTAATCCCGGTACCGTGTGAGCTGATCGGGCTTGTAGCGATGCCCGCACGACTCCACTCGTCCCTCGCCAGAGATGCGTCCCACTCCCCCAGGCCGAGCTGTAATCCCGTCTCTAAGCCCGGTACCGTGTGAGCTGGTCGGGCTTGTAGCGATGCCCACACGACTCCACTCGTCCCTCGCCAGAGATGCGTCCCACTCCCCCAGGCCGAGCTGTAATCCCGTCTCTAAGCCCGGTACCGTGTGAGCTGGTCGGGCTTGTAGCGATGCCCACACGACTCCACTCGTCCCTCGCCAGAGATGCGTCCCACTCCCCCAGGCCGAGCTGTAATCCCGTCTCTAATCCCGGTACCGTGTGAGCTGGTCGGGCTTGTAGCGATGCCCACACGACTCCACTCGTCCCTCGCCAGAGACGCGTCCCACTCCCCCAGGCCGAGCTGTATTCCCGTCTCTAATCCCGGTACCGTGTGATCTGGTCGGGCTTGTAGCGATGCCCACACGACTCCACTCGTCCCTCGCCAGAGATGCGTCCCACTCCCCCAGGCCGAGCTGTAATCCCGTCTCTAAGCCCGGTACCGTGTGAGCTGGTCGGGCTTGTAGCGATGCCCGCACGACTCCACTCGTCCCTCGCCAGAGACGCGTCCCACTCCCCCAGGCCGAGCTGTAATCCCGTCTCTAAGCCCGGTACCGTGTGAGCTGGTCGGGCTTGTAGCGATGCCCGCACGACTCCACTCGTCCCTCGCCAGAGACGCGTCCCACTCCCCCAGGCCGAGCTGTAATCCCGTCTCTAAGCCCGGTACCGTGTGAGCTGGTCGGGCTTGTAGCGATGCCCGCACGACTCCACTCGTCCCTCGCCAGAGACGCGTCCCACTCCCCCAGGCCGAGCTGTAATCCCGTCTCTAAGCCCGGTACCGTGTGAGCTGATCGGGCTTGTAGCGATGCCCACACGACTCCACTCGTCCCTCGCCAGAGACGCGTCCCACTCCCCCAGGCCGAGCTGTAATCCCGTCTCTAAGCCCGGTACCGTGTGAGCTGGTCGGGCTTGTAGCGATGCCCGCACGACTCCACTCGTCCCTCGCCAGTGACGCGTCCCACTCCCCCAGGCCGAGCTGTAATCCCGTCTCTAAGCCCGGTACCGTGTGAGCTGGTCGGGCTTGTAGCGATGCCCGCACGACTCCACTCGTCCCTCGCCAGAGACGCGTCCCACTCCCCCAGGCCGAGCTGTAATCCCGTCTCTAAGCCCGGTACCGTGTGAGCTGATCGGGCTTGTAGCGATGCCCACACGACTCCACTCGTCCCTCGCCAGAGACGCGTCCCACTCCCCCAGGCCGAGCTGTAATCCCGTCTCTAAGCCCGGTACCGTGTGAGCTGGTCGGGCTTGTAGCGATGCCCGCACGACTCCACTCGTCCCTCGCCAAAGACGCGTCCCACTCCCCCAGGCCGAGCTGTAATCCCGTCTCTAAGCCCGGTACCGTGTGAGCTGGTCGGGCTTGTAGCGATGCCCGCACGACTCCACTCGTCCCTCGCCAGAGACGCGTCCCACTCCCCCAGGCCGAGCTGTAATCCCGTCTCTAAGCCCGGTACCGTGTGAGCTGGTCGGGCTTGTAGCGATGCCCACACGACTCCACTCGTCCCTCGCCAGAGATGCGTCCCACTCCCCCAGGCCGAGCTGTAATATCGTCTCTAAGCCCCGGTACCGTGTGAGCTGGTCGGGCTTGTAGCGATGCCCACACGACTCCACTCGTCCCTCGCCAGAGATGCGTCCCACTCCCCCAGGCCGAGCTGTAATCCCGTCTCTAAGCCCGGTACCGTGTGAGCTGGTCGGGCTTGTAGCGATGCCCACACGACTCCACTCGTCCCTCGCCAGAGACGCGTCCCACTCCCCCAGGCCGAGCTGTAATCCCGTCTCTAAGCCGGTACCGTGTGAGCTGGTCGGGCTTGTAGCGATGCCCGCACGACTCCACTCGTCCCTCGCCAGAGAAGCGTCCCACTCCCCCAGGCCGAGCTGTAATCCCGTCTCTAAGCCCGGTACCGTGTGAGCTGGTCGGGCTTGTAGCGATGCCGCACGACTCCACTCGTCCCTCGCCAGACGCGTCCCACTCCCCCAGGCCGAGCTGTAATCCGTCTCTAAGCCCGGTACCGTGTGAGCTGGTCGGGCTTGTAGCGATGCCCGCACGACTCCACTCGTCCCTCGCCAGAGATGCGTCCCACTCCCCCATGCCGAGCTGTAATCCCGTCTCTAAGCCCGGTACCGTGTGAGCTGATCGGGGCTTGTAGCGATGCCCGCACGACTCCACTCGTCCCCGCCAGAGATGCGTCCCACTCCCCCAGGCCGAGCGTAATCCCGTCTCTAAGCCCGGTACCGTGTGAGCTGGTCGGGCTTGTAGCGATGCCCGCACGACTCCACTCGTCCCTCGCCAGAGACGCGTCCCACTCCCCCAGTGACCCCAAACCTTTCCACCCATCCCGAACAATAGCTCGGGCAGGCGGGCCAGCGTGCCCCCTCCGCCAAACACCCCGGGGTGGTGGGCCAGCGCCCGGCGCACAAATCCACGCTGATCCCTTATTTTGCTGCGAGCGTCTGAGCCGCTCAGACGGACGATATTTGCAGCTTATTTATATACTGGCAGTGAGCTAATATAGTGAAGAACTTAAATATGTTATCTTTATTGGTGCACTTATTTGCATAAGAAGAAATACGGTGCTATATTTCATTATTTTCAGCATATTATCTCTTTGGATCGAATTTTCAAGCAAGCAAGTCATAATTTTCTGGCTTGAATTTTCGTTTCGCGCGCCAAGAACCTCGAGATTTCTGAAAGAACTTCCTGTACAATGAGATACCGAAAAACAAGTGCCGTAGAAATGGTGAAAATTAATTTCAAACCACCTGTGACTTCATGCAACAAGATGTTGACCCAATGCTTGAGGACGGGCTGAAGTATTGTCTATGCTAATGAGAGAGAAAATGCAGTATAGAAGACACAACGAAACGAAACTCATGCTATCATCGCTTCTATACGTTGTGCTGTAATCTGTGAATTTTGCACTGTCCTTCAATCCCTTGTCATTTTGCGTCTGTTCTGTTTCAACCTGACTGTTGAGCAGGCGCAGCGCCCAGCTGGCAGCAGCGCGCCTCAGACATGCCATTGTTCTCTATCCGCCTATACGCACTCATAACGACGGGCTCTGAAAAGCCATAGGTTTACGTGTGGATGTTCCCGAATACAATCTCAATATCAATCTCAGTAGCGGATTAGCCCATGGAAACATGCCGCGTGAGCCGGATCACGGCCACGCCGCTGAGCCGGATCTAATCCTTCTGTTATCCACCTGCCCAAGGAAACGGGGTGCAATGGGGTCGGGTCTCGCGTCACGTAGGCATGATGCCAACTTGTAACCGAGACCCGGGGCGGTCGCCGGAGGGAGCCATGGGCGAGGTGCCGGCGCGCAGGGGGACAGCGGGAAGGGTGGAGGGGATTCGAGGATTATTATGTCGTTGTGATTGACACCGGTCGTTGTGGCCCACTAGCCACATAACGTGGACGCTATTCGATGTAAGGGCAGGAGGGGTGATGGGAGGAGGGTGTGTGATGTGAGTGTGTGAGTGTGTGTCGTGGGTGAGTCGAGTGTAGTGTGAGTGTAGTGAGTGGAGAGTGTGATAGTGAGAGTAGTAGAGTATGTAGTAGTATTATGATGATATAGTAGTATAGTATAGTATAGTATGATAGTATGTATAGTATAGTAGTATAGTATAGTAAGTATGTATGTATACAGTACAATACATACATACATACATACATACATACATACATACATACATACATACATACATACATACATACATGACTTTACAGTAAGTACTGTAAGTATCAGTACAGTACTGTACAGTAGTCTTAAGT